>NC_069470.1:28829384-28862619 GCF_026875155.1 Cherax quadricarinatus
CTGCTCTTAGATTGCCAAATAAGTTAGGATCCTTAACCTGTAATAGCTGTCAATAAAGTAAGGGATCCTTAACCTTGTCAAACCCTGTGTAAAAAAAAAAAAAAAAAAAAAAAAAAAAAAGAGAGAGAGAAAGAGAGAGAGGAGAGAGGAGAGGAGAAGATGAGAGAGAGAGAGGAGCGAGGAGAGACGAGAAGAGAGAGAGAAGGAGGAGAGAGAGAGAGAATGAGAGTAGAATGCGAGAGAGAGGAGAGAGAGAATGGAGAGAGAATGAGTGAGAGGAGAGAGAGAGGGAGAGAGAGAGATTTGTTCTGTTGTTAAACATCTCCACTAAGTGGCACCAGGCACTGGTTGAATCCAAAGTAAAGCTGTGTGGTATCACTGGCATTGCTGGCGCTTTCGCAGGGGTGTTGGACAGGGCCTTCTTAGCAAAACTTCAAAGGCACTGGGGAATTGCAGGCTCGACGCTATGTCTCCTCAGTGATTACCTTCATGGTAGATCTATATCTAAGTGTAGTCCTCAATGGAAACGGAATCTGACAAGGCAGCCTATTGGGGCAAGCGTTCACAAGGAAGTGTGCTGGGTCCAACTGTTATGGTATGTTACTTCAAGACCTTCTCCATCTTTACCCAGAATCACATGCATATGCTGACGACTGTACACTGACATTTCTATATCCAAGAGAAGAAAAATGCAGGCTGCGCCTAAGCTCATCAATCACCAGCTGAGAGCTATATCAGGTGGGGAAATAGATGGCAAGTAACATTTGCACTGAGGAATACGCAAATGTGATTCGTCACTAGGCACCAGATGGTAATTGCTGGTGCAGGTAATAAGGTGATGGGACGTTGTTGGCACCTGGAGAAGAAGTTGATATACTCTGGGGTGAAAATTTGACTCCAACTAACCATGAAAGAACCATGATGTAAATCTTGCAAACAAGGCAGCCCAGGATGCGTACAGCATTCGCCGTATCTCGATCTGCTTGACAGTAGGGGTTGAAGATCTTGTACGAGGAAAAAGTATGCTACACCTTGAGTATGATCCACTTTCTTGGTTTGCCTGCCCCCCCTCTCATCTGGCGAGCCTGGCTTGACAGAGTAGAGAACTGTGCAGACCGTCTCATACTCTCGCCTGGACCCATCTGCCCGGTTAGATCTGTCATTTAAGCAGAGCCTTCAACATTAGGGGGATGTGGGTGGCCTTACTGTTAGGTACCAAGGCCAATATTGTCAAAATACCACACTTTGGATCCACGTCGGGACAGCGTGATGAAAACAAGCTTTTATGCCACTAGATGGCCAGAAAGCAGCAACTTCATCTGGCTGTACCCTCTCCAGAACATCACTCCATCTGAGATCATACATTACCAGGATGACTCGAGGGGGTATGGAACACAATTCGCTTGCATATGATGTCAAACGAGATAAAACGTCAGTTGATCAAATTGAAAATGCTGGCCACAGATGCTCCACTTATCCTGTTCCCTAATTGTATGTCTCATAAACAATTAAAATGCTTTCAAATGAGCTGAAGTGGTAACTGCTCTTAGCTGGTCAATAAGTTAGGAATCCTTAACCTGTTCAAATAGTAGGTCAATAAAGCTAGGGATCTTCAACCTTGGTCAACCATGTGTAAAAAAAAAAAAAAAAAAAAAAAAAAAGAAAAAAAAAGAGAGAGAAGAAGAGAATGAGAGTGAGAGAGAGAGAGAGATGGAGAGAGAGAGGAGAGTGAGAGAGAGAAGAGAGGAAGATTGAGAGAGATGAGAGAGTGAGGAGAGAGGAGAGAGAGAGAGGAGAGAAGACTGAGGAGGAGAGAGAGAGAGAGAGGAGAGAGAGAGAGAGAGAGACGAGAGAGAGAGAGGAAGAGAGAGAGGAGAGAGAGGGTGAAGACGTGTCACAGTGTGTTCACAAAACTTCTTTCTTAATAATACTTAAATTACGAGGGTTGGTGAGGATAAAAATGTTCAGTGGACCGTAGTACTAACTTACA
This sequence comes from Cherax quadricarinatus, assembly GCF_026875155.1. Classification (NCBI taxonomy): domain Eukaryota; kingdom Metazoa; phylum Arthropoda; class Malacostraca; order Decapoda; family Parastacidae; genus Cherax; species Cherax quadricarinatus. Next base: position 28,831,375 of record NC_069470.1, read on the forward strand.
ACACATTAGTAAAGTAAGCCAACTCCTCCACTGAAAGTGAATATAAGATATATCAGTTGATATTAAGTTGTGGTAGGGGTAGAATGGTGTGAGGGGAGCGGCTGGCCTTGGGAGAGTCTTCACATTGCCTTTAGAGTGAGCGTTATTATTTATAGGTGTTTTGTGCTTTGTACTAGCATAAGGTGCTTTATTAACAATCCGTGGCTGGTCCATTGCAACACAGTGATTTGTTGATAACATCTTCTTTAGTGGAAAAGTGGATAGCATAAACAGTGTTTATAAGTGATAGTGAGAAGGCAACAAACTTCCAGATATGGGCCCACTGCCCGCCCGCCCTCACTACCCACCGGCTAATAAACCCCCCACCAACCACACTCCACCCACAACGACATCACCACCCACCCTCTCGATCTCCTGCCGAATTCAAACATACAAGCTCCTGATGGATGACTTCACACGCAAAACGCAAAGATTATTACGCTATTGGCTATTGTCCCAGTAGATATGCAGTGTTTGTGGGTGTATACCACAGGGACTAAGATCTTCTTGGATTTAAGGGCCTATTGCTCCAACTACTGCCACACGGATTGCTTCCAGATCGGAGATTTTTGTTGCAGCCAGGTTTGGAAAATTTCAGAAAATTTAAGGATATCCATAATCCTGTGGTTATATTTGGATACAAGCTGGAGCACAGGAGGAAGGATCAGAAGTCTACTCAAGGGACTCCGGTCCCAAAGATCAGACTGTCCTCAGGGGCTGTGTGTAGAGTTGCAGCTAAGATAATCCTCACAGGAAAGCACTTCATGAGATCCTCAAATCATTAGATAATCTACAAGATATTGTAGAAGGCTGTGCAGCCTGCATCAAGTGTACGTAGCTGCGCAGCTGATGGCGACACTATGACACAAGACTGGAAGTCCCACACTGACTTAACTCAGGGGTAACACGAATGGTGGAAATTCTGTCATTGCTAAGGTCCCACGTCTGGACAGAGTTCCAAAACACTACCTTTGGGATTCGAACATACAATTCTTCTGACCACCACAGAGGAACAATTCCTCTTCCAGCGAAGTGGGAAGCTTGGATCTGTTAATTATCTCCTACACCTGACTTCTCTGCTTCAGCACTGCCAGTTTACTTGACAGTGCACATACCATCTCTGTCATTAACCTGTCCAGCACACACTGCCGATACTTTTCTAGAATCTGGTAGTAGTGTTACGACAGCAAGTTCTGAGCAGGGAGCTTCTCCACCAGAGGAACGGTGCAGTTAGTGATCAAGGGAACTATCACTGCACCTGATCACTCTGCGCCGAAGTAACAAACAGCAGGGACAATCTGCAGAACTGGTAGAGGGCGGGTAGAGGGACGTGGAGGGGGAGTGGAGGAGGAAGACATCTACAGCCGTACTCACCTCCACTAAACACAAGTGCCAGCGGCAGAATTGAGGACAAATCTGCGAAAACACAAGGACATAGGTGCACACAAACCCTAGGTCCACCCTCCAGGCTCTAGGCTGTGCTCTCGCTGTCAACGGAAGGGGCACTCTTGCCTACTTCTTCCTTACCCATCCTTCTTCCTTACCATCCTTCTTCCTTACCACTTCTTCCTTACCCATCCTTCTTCCTTACCATCCTTCTTCCTTACCCATCCTTCTTCTTACCATCCTTCTTCCTTACCATCCTTCTTCCTTACCATCCTTCTTCCGTACCAACTTCTTCCAACCATCCTTCTTCCTTACCATCATTCTTCCTTACCAACTTATTCCTTACCCCATCCTTCTTCCTTACCCATCCTTCTTCCTTTACATCCTTCTTCCTTACACATCCTTCTTCCTTACCATTCCCTTCTTCCTTACCATCCTTCTTCCTTTACCATCCTTCGTCCTTACCCATCCTTCTTCCTTACCCATCCTTCTTCCATTACCTCCTTCTTTTTTATTTCCTTCCCTCCTTCTTCCTTACCATCACTTCTTCCTTTACCATCTTCTTCCTTACCCATCCTTCTTCCTTTCCATCCTTCCTTCCTTTCCCATCCTTCTTCCGTACCATCCTCTTCCTTTCCATCCTTCTTCCTTACCATCTTCTTCATTACCATCTTCTTCCTTACCATCCTGCTTCCGTACCCATCTTACAAAGTTCTGGTCTGAACAAGAAACAAGAACCTTAGAAAACCTTATTATAACAAGCACATTTTAATTTAGCCAAATCCAACATAAATGAATGTGTGAGCGCATGGGTGTGTGTGTGTGTGAGTGTGTGTGTGTGTGTGTATGTGTGTGTGTGTGTGTGTGTGTGTGTGTGTGTGTGTGTGTGTTTGTGTGTGTATGCGTGTGTGTGTGTGTGTGTGTGTATGTGTGTGCTGTGTGTGTGTGTGTGTGGTGTATGTGTGTGTGTGTGTGTGGTGTGTGTGTGTGTGTGTGTGTGTGTGTGTGTCTGTGTGTGTGTGTGTTGTGTGTGTGAGTGTGTGTGTGTGTTGTACTCCCCTAGTTGTACCTAACTAGTTGTGGTTGCGGGGGTCGAGTACCGAGCTCCTGGCCCCGCCTCTTCACTGATCGCTACTAGGTCACTCTCCCCGAGCCGTGAGCTTTATCTACCTCTGCTTAAAGCTATGTATGGATCCTGCCTCCACTACATCGCTTCAACCAAACCTATTCACTATGACTACATCTGTGGCTGAAGAAATACTTCCTAACATCCCTTGATTCATCTGTGTCTTTAGCTTCCAACTGTGTCCCTTGTTGCTGTGTTCCAAAACCGGGAAATTACTGCTTTGTCCACCTTGTCAATTCCCCTCAGTATTTTGGATGTCGTTTCATGGTCCCCCTATCTTTCCTGTCCTCAGTGTCGTCAGGTTGATTTTCCCTTATCCTCTCCTCGTAGGATATACACTTAGCTCTGGGACTAGGCTTGTTGCAAACCTTTGCACTTGCTCTAGTTTCTTTTACGTGCTTGGCTAGTGTGGGTTCCAAAAATGGTGAGCTTACTCCAAATAGGGCCTAACGTATACGGTGTACGGGTCCTGAACGATTCCTATTATAAGATGTCGGAATGCTGTCTGAGGGGATTTGCCTAGGCGCCATATGCTGCAGCAGGTATTTGGTTGATGTGCGATTCAGGAGTGGGCCTGGTGTTATACTCACCCCAAGATCTTTTTCCTTGAGTGAGGTTTGTAGTCACTGACCCCCTTGGACTGTACTCGTCGGCGGCCTTCTTTGCCTTCCCCAATCTTCATGATTTGCACCTTGGTGGGATGAACTCCAAGTGCCATTTGTGGACAGGTCTGCAGCCTGTCCATGAACCCTTTGTAGTTCTGCCTGTGTCTTCGGATCGAGTGTATTCTTTCATCACTTCACGTCATCTGCAAACAGGGACACCTCAGAGTCTATTCCTTCCGTCATGTGTTTCACAAATACCAGAAAACTGCACTGGTCCTAGGACTGCCCCTGCGGGAACCCCGCTGGTCACAGGTGACCATCTGACACCCTCGCCACGTACCATGACTCGCTGCTGTCTTTCCTGACAAGTTATTCCCTGGATCCATTGTAGTGCCTTCCCTGTTATCCCTGCTGGTCTCCAGTTTTTGCACACAATCTCTTGGGGAACTGTGTCCAAACGCTTATTGCGTCCAAGAAAATGCGTGTGTGTGTATGTTTGTGTGTGTTTGTTGTGTTGTGTGTGTGTGTGTGTATGTGTTGTGTGTGTGTGTGTGTGTGTAATCACCTATTTGTTCTCAACTATTTGTGGTTGCAGGGGTCGGAGTCACTAGCTCCTGGCCCGCCCTCTTCACCGGTCGTACTAGGACCCTCTCTCTCCACGCTCCATGAGCTTTATCAAAACTCGTTCTTCTAAAACTGTGTATGGTTCCCTGCCTCCACTACGTCACTTTCGTGGCTATTCACTGCCTTACAACTCTATGACTGAAGAAATACTTCCTACTATCTCTTGACTCATTTGTGTCTTTCAACTTTCATTTTGTGGCCCTATTGTTTCTGTGGTCCCATCCCTGGAACATCCTGTCTTGGTCCACTTGTCTATTCCACGCGTATTTTATATGTTTTTTTCCCCTTTTCATGTCTCCCCTGACCCCTCTGTCCTCCAAGTGCGTCAGGCCGATTTCCTTAAATCTTTCTTCATTTGGGACATTCCCTTAGTCTGGGACTTTCCTTGTTGCAACCTTTGTACTTTCTCTAGTTTCTTGACGTGCTTTATCAAGTGCGGGTTCCAAATCAGGTGTATGCATTCTCATAAGTATGGGCCTGTAATACACGGTGTACAGTGTCTTGAATGATTCATTACTAAGGTGTCGGAATGCTGTTCTAGGTTTGCCAGGCGCATATGCTGCAGCAGTTATTGAATTGATGGGTGACTTCCGTGGGGGACTGCTCGGTGTTTACTCACCCCCAAGATCTTTCTCCTTGAGTGAGGTTTGCAGTCTTTGGCACTAGCCTATACTCTGTCTGTGGTCTCTGTGCCCTTCCCTATCTTCATGACTTTGCATTTGGCAGTATTTAAATTGAGAAGCCATTTGCTGGACCAGGTGGCCTGTCTGTTAAGGTCTCTTTGAAGTCCTGCCTGGTCCCTCATCAGTTTAATTCTCCTCATTAACTTCACATCATCTGCAACCAGGGACACTTCTGGTCTACTCCCTTACGTCTGTCGTTCACATATACACAAAAATAGCATTGGTCCTAGGACCGTCCCTGTGGGACCCGCTCGTACAGGTGCCCACTGTGATTAATCATTACGTACCATGACTCGTTGTTGCCTCCCTGTCAGGTATTCTCTGATCCATTGCAGTTGCTCTTCCTGTTATATGCGCCTGATGCTATGCTTCTGCACTAATCTCTTGTGAGGAAACTGTGTCAAAGGCATTTCTTGCAGTCCAGAGATGCAATTTCAACCACCCCTTCACTCTTGTCTTACTTCTGTTATTTTATCGTAAAATATCCAGAAGGTTTGTGACACAGGATTTGCCTTCCGTGAATCCGTGATGGGTGGCATTTATTACTCCTGTTCCGTTCCCAGGTGATCCACCACTCTCCTCCTGATAATCTTCTCCATAATTTTGATACTATACACGTCAATGACACAGGTCTATAAGTTTAGTGCACTTGTCTTTTTCGGTCTCCTTTTTTTGAAAAATGGGAATACATTTGCCGTCTTTCATACCTCAGGTAGGTGCCCAGTTTCAAGGGATGCTGTTGACGATTGTGGTATGTGGTACGCACAACATTCTGCTCCCTCTCTTATGGACCATGGAGAGATGGGTTGTCCGGTCCCATTGCCTTTGAGGTATCGATGTACCTTAAGCAGTTTCTTCACCTCCTAATTCATCTGTATGTATGTCGTCCAACACTTGTTGGTGCTATCTTGTTGGTGTCCCCATCTGGTCTGTCCCCCCTGGTCCTTCTGTCTCTACTGTAAATACTCCTTAAATCTCGTGTTGAGCTATCATCACATACTCTTGATCGTTTCTTGTGATTCATCCACCTTCTTTCCTCAGCTTATCACTGAGTCCTTGACTGTTGTCTTCACTCCTTTGTGGCTATACTGCAGTTTCGGGTCAGATTTGACTTTCGATGCTATGTCGTTTTTTCATTCTGTCGCTGGGCCTCCATCCGCTATCTGCGCGTACTCGTTTCTGCTTCTTCTACTAATTCCTTGTTTTCCTGGGTCCTGTGCCTCCTGTACTTTTTTCCATTCTCTGTTGCACTTAGTTTTTGCCTCCCCTACACCTTCGGGTAAACCAAGGACTCGTTTTGGTTACTATTATTTCTGTTTCCCTTGGGAACATAATTTCCTCTGCCCCTTGAACTTTGTTGCCACAGATTTCATCATCTCTGTTTCTGATTTTCCTACATATCTCTGTCCCACTGAACCTCCTGCAGGAAGGTTTCTCATACTGTGTAGTCCCCCCTTGTTATAGTTTGCTGTCCCCTTCAGTTCTGTTCCTTCCTCCACTTGTAACTTCCTACTATATGTCAAAACTCAGAACCACATGATCGCTAGCTCCAAGGGGCCTCTCGTAAGTGATGGCATCGATGTCTGACTGCTTCAGGAGTGAACACAAGATCCAGTCTTGCTGGTATTCTCCCCTCTCTCTTGGTTGTGTCCCTGAATGTTGTTGCATGAGGTTTTTCAAGTACTAAATCCATATCTTGGCTCTCCATGTTTCGGGACCCCCATTGGCTCCAAGTTTTCCAGTCGATCTCCCTGTGGGTTGAAATCGACCATTACCTGTAACTTTGCTCTGCCGAGTGAGCTCTTCTTGCCCTCCTCAGCCAGTGTGTCCCAATCACCCTGTTGTGTTCTTCGTTACTCCTCTCTGGCCTCCTGCGTTCTGTGGTGGGTTATACATCACTCCAATGATTCTTTATGTTCCTCCGGAGGAATTGTACCTACAATGTAGTCTCTTTCTCCAAATCATGTCCATGTCTTCCATGTCCTCAAATTCCCATTGGTGGTTTATGAGCAGTGGGGCAACCCTCATACCCCCTCTACTCCTTCTATCTTTCCTGTGGTGTGTGTGTGTGTGTGGTGTGTGTGTATGTGTGTGAGTGTGTGTGTGTGTGTGTATGTGAGTGTGTGTATGTGTGGTGTGGTGTGTGTGTGTGTGTGTGAGTGTATGTGTGTGTGTGTGGTGTGTGTGCGTGGGTGGGTGTGTGTGTGGATGTGTGTGTGTGTGTGTGTGTGTGTTGTGTGTGTGTGTGTTGTGTGTGTGTGTGTGTATGGGTGTGTGTGTGTGTGTGTATTTGTGCGTGTGTGTTGTGTTTGTGTGTGTGGTTTGTGTGGGTGTGTGTAGGTTCATGTACGGAGGTACATAAATCGTGAGTACTTACTTTGTATTCTTGTATCATAATGATTGATTGTGGCGTTTTAGTTTTATTATCATGCTTTATTTTTTGTTTTATTATCTGCTTTATTTATCATGTTTTATTATCTTGCTTTATTTATCATGTTTTTATTATTCTTGCTTTATTTATCATTGTTTATTATCTTGCTTTATTTATCATGTTTTATTATCTTGCTTTATTTATCATGTTTTATTATCTTGCTTTATTTATATGTTTTATTATCTTGCTTTATTTATCATGTTTTATTATCTTGCTTTTTTATCATGTTTTATTTATCTTGCTTTATTTATCATGTTTTATTATCTTGCTTTATTTATCATGTTTTATTATCTTGCTTTATTTTATCAGTTTTATTATCTTACTTCTATTTATCATGTTTTTTTATCTTGCTTTATTTTTCAAGTTTTCATTATCGTGCTTTATTTATCATGTTTTATTATCTTTGCTTTATTTATCATGTTTTATTATCTTGCTTTTTTATCATGGTTTTATTTCTTGCTTATTTAATCATGTTTATTATCTTTGCTTTATTTATCTTGTTGATAGGATCTTGGTGCTGGAGTTGGTGCCGCACCTCAGATACTCTGTCAATGTCTCCTTGCTCAGTTTCACTTACAATAGACTGGTATCTCTAAATAAATTATAGTTTTGTTATGATTGATATAACATCTTACACCTTCGTAAGGCTGTAATGATCAAAGTGAGTGGTTTTTTATGACTGTTATAATTAATATGGGACTGAGTCTAGTGCTTAGCTGTGGCTACATTAATCAACAAGTAGTGTATCACACGGTCATGGTGTTAAATATCGTAATGTATGGTTCACCCGAAGAGGGAATGTTGAATTTCTGGGTTCCCTTCGCTTCAGTTTACCAGACCAGGACTACAGAAATTTACTTAATGTGTTACATCTCACTTACGTTTATGCGTTGTGTAAGTTTATTATCAATTTGTCTGGTTTAAAAAAAACTGACAGTTGATAATTGAAACACTTGTACAGCGTTTATGAAACGTCTGCCACAATAAACCTTCTCCAATGTTGGGGCAAGTGTCTGCGTTTTTACACACATATAATGTACAGAACAATCTAGACAATAGTTGTACACTCTAGCACAGATCTGTATACATCCGAAGTTGGTATTATTAACTGTATTCACTTAGAATGTTTGAGCAACTCTTTCCTGTAGACTGAGTCTTGGCAGTACTGAGACTGAGTGTGAAGTACTGTGACGGAGTCTTGGCAGGAGACATAATACAAACAATATATACAGACGTTCGTATATTTTAAATAAATGTACATAATTGTATAAAATTTAATTTCGAGGAAAAACCCTCAAGTCCTATTATTGGAAAGCCACTGGATGGCGAGACGTCTACAATAAAGCCACTTGGATGGCGAGCGTCTTACAATAAAGCCTTGGATGGCGACGAGACGTCTTTCTATCAAGCCAATGGATGGCGAGACGTCTACAATATAAAGCCAATGGATTGGCGAGACGTCTATATAAAGCACTGGATGGCGAAGACGTCTACAATAAAGCCACTGGATGGCGAGATGTCTACAATAAAGATACCCAGATGTTTCACATGTGTCGCAGTTTTCATCTTGTCTGTATTGTATACATTAATCGAAAAACTTGTGACTGAGGTATGTGATGTTGTGTGGTGGTCGGAGAAGTGGCATGATGATCCAATGTAACATTATAAACCAAATGTAGATCTCAAATGCATCAAACAATAAGTTAGCGTTTTGGTTAGCAGAATTTAAACCCATGACAGTAGTCCATAAATGTTTGTAATGAAGTCAATAGAACATTCGTATTATTGCCTAAATTATGGTATCAGGGGGACTCAAGTTCGTTGTAATTATATACATAAAAGGATATCGAAATTGATTCCATGTACTGGAATACCTTTTCCTACGATTATAGGCTGGAAGGCACTGGACATGTACATCTTTCTGGCACTGGACATGTACTCTCTGGCTCTGGACATGTTACTCTATGGAAAGGTCCGTAGAAGTTGAATAGATAAAAACTGAAAGGTACAATGAAACAGGAATATAAATGGGAGATATTAAAAGGCGCGTTTGAAAATACCAAAACCAAGAGAAACTCGCAGCCATTTATTTCAAGTGGAGATAACTTGTTTGGTATTAAATAAAATATAATGAAATACTATTTAGCAAGAGTTTTCAGATAAGTGGAGCAAACTCCCAGGTAGCCTCATGAAAGCAAGAAACTCTGGGTGTATTAAATATAGGTTGTATAGGAACAGAGTGGGTATGGGGGGTGTGAGTTAGACCTGCCAAAACACGGAGTGTACGTCTACCGCATAATTATTTCATTTCAACAAACTGGCTGTATCCCACGAGGTAGGGTGACCCAAAAAGAAAAAAAAACCGAAAGTTTCTCTTTTTTAAATTTAATGTATAGAGAAGGGGTTACTAGCCCACTGCTCCCAGCATTTTAGTCACCTCTCACGACACACATGCTTACGGAGGAATATAGTTGCTCCACTTTCCCATGGAGATAAGAGAAAATAAAGAACAAGAATTATTAAGAAAATAGAAGAAAGCCCAGATAGGTATGTAAATATATATGCTTGTACATGCATGTGTAGTGTGACCTAAGTGTTAAGTAGAAGTTAGCCGATATACCCGGTATCCCGCGTGTTTAGACAAAAAAAGGACACTAGCAATTCCTGCCATCATGTATAACATGTACAGTGTCTACCGCTGTTTTACCAGCCTACTAACTAGGACTGGCAAATATTTAGTTAAAATCAATTCTGGTGGTAAGGAAGATTTAAAATGCTTCTTTTTGGCATAGATTATAGATGAAGCATCAACATATGCATTTAAAATCTGGACTCTCAAATTTTTGTAAAAAAACTGACTTTCTGTCTTTGAAAAATTAGAATCTGTTAATTGAGAGTATCTTTTCTCTACTACAGTCTTGAGAGATAATGTTTGGAAAAGACTTTTAACTGACGCTGATAAAGAATGTGAAAACTTGCTCTTGAAAGAGCCTTGTTAAAGAGGAGTAGGATTGAGTTATAGAGAGAGAGAGAGAGAGAGAGAGAGAACGAGAGAGAGTAGGAGCGAGAGACGTGAGGGAGAGTAGAGTGAGAGGAGAGAATGAGAGATGAGAGAGAGAATGAGAGAGAATGAGGGAGAATGAGAGTTAATGAGAGGAGAAGAGAGAGAGAATGAGAGAGAGAGAGAGAGAAGTACGGAGAGGAGAGAGAGAATGAGAGAGAGTGAATGAGAGAGAATGAGAGAGAGAGAGAAGAGAGCTTGGAGAGAGAGAGAGAGAGAGTAGAGGATGAGGAGAGAGAGAGATGGAGAGAGAGATGAGGAATGAGAGGAGAATGGGAGAGGAATTGAGAGAGAGAGGAGAGAGAGAGAGAGAGAGAGAGAGAGAGAGAAGAGAGAGAGGAGAAGGAGAGATAGAGAGCGAGAGAGAGAGAGAGACGAGAAGATGAGAATGAGAGAGAGAGAGAGAGGAGGGAGAGAGAGAGTGCGAGAGGAGAGAGGAGTGATAGAGAATGAGAGAGAGAGAGAGAGGTGGGTGGCTTACTGTTATGTACAAGGGCCAATATTGTTCAAAATACCACACTTGATCACTTCGAGGACAGCGTGGAATCAAGGCTTTTATGACACAAGACGGGCAGAAAGCAGCAACTTCACTCTGGCGTTACCCTTCTCCAGAACATAACTCAATCTGAGATCATACATTAACCCAGGTTGACTCGTGTATGGAACTCATTAGTCAGCATTAATGATGTCAACGAGCGATAAGTCAGTTGATCGAATGAAAATGCTGGCCCACAGATGGTCAACTTCTTCCTGTTCCCTACTTGTATTGTCTCATAACAATAAAATGCTTTCAAATGAGTGATGTAGGTAACCGCTCTTAGCTTGCAATAAAAGTTAGGAATCCGTAACCTGTAATTAGGTCAATAAAGCTAGGGATACTTAACTTGTTTCAAAACCCTGTGTAAAAAAAAAAAAAAAAAAAAAAAAAAAGAGAGAGAGAAAGAGGAGAGAGGAGAGTGAGAGGAGAGACAGACGAGCGAGTGAGAGGAAGAGAGGAGAGTGCAGTGCGTGAGAGAGGGAATGAGAGATGACAGAGAGAGAGAGAGAGAGTGAGAGTGAGAGAGAGGAATGAGGGAGAATGGAGAGAGAGAGAGAATGAGAGAGAATGAGAGAGAGAGGGCGGAGAGAGAGAGAGAGAGAGATCTGATCTGTTGTTAAACCTCTCCACTAAGTGGCACCAGTCACTGGATGGAATCAAAGTCAGCTGTTGTGGTATAGCAATGGACATTGCTGGCGCTTTCGACCGGGTGTGGCTCCAGGGCCTCTTAGCAAAACTTCAAGCACTGGGAATTGCAGGCTCTACGCTATGTCTCCTCAGTGATTACCTTCATGGTAGATCTCTAAGTGTAGTCCTCAATGGAACGGAATCAGCTAGGCATCCTATTGGGGCAAGCGTTCCACAAGGAAGTTGTGCTGGGTCCATGTTTATGGAATGTCTACATTCAACGACCTTCTTCTTCTCATCCAGAATCACATGCATATGCAGGAAGCCTGTACACTGACATTCAACTTATCAAAGAGAAGACAATGCAGCTGCCGATAAGCTACATCCATTCCAGGGAGAGCTATATCAGCTTGGGGAAGGAAAATAGATGGCATGTCACATTTTGCCACCTGAGAAAACGCAAATGATGATCTCTCTAGGCACCATGATGGTAATGCTGGTGCAGTAATCAGGATGGAATGGGACGATGTTGAGCACCTGGAGAGAGAGTTGTTAACTTGGGGTGAATTTGGACTTCCAAAACTCAACCTTGAAGAACCATGTTGTAAATCTTGCAAAACAAGGAAGCTGGAAGCTTACAGCACTTCGCGTATCTCGCATCTGACTTGCCAGTAGGGGTATGCAAGATCTTGTCGAGCACAAGGTATGCTCACACCTTGAGTTTGCTCCACTTTCTTGGTTTGCTGCCCCCTCTACTCTGCGACTGCTTGACAGAGTAGAGAACAGAGAGCAAGACGTCTCATCCTCGCCTGGGGGGGGGGGGGGGGGGGGTGAACCCATCCTGGTAGATCTGTCAATTCAGAAGAGCCTTTCAAAATAGGAGGATGTGGGTGGCCTACTGTTATGTACAAGGCATATTGTCAAAATTCTCTCCCTCAATAACAGTCGTCAATTTAACAATAATCACTCTCAGTTGGTAAATGAATGGAGAGATGAGAACTTAGATGATCTACAACCACTACCTTCCATCGATACATCAACTCTTGAAGACGCCCACCCGCTTACTAGACCTATTACATTACTCGAGATGAGTCAGGTTATTGGCAGAATGAGAAATAGAGCCCCTGGCCACTCTGGAATAACAATGAAACAAATAAAGTTCCTACCCAGAAATTGTACACAGTCTTTGGTTAATATCTTTAATGCCATCTTGGCCTCAGGACATTTTCCAGTCAGGTGTGGGCAGGTCAGGTGTGGACAAAGTCAGGTGTGGGCAGGTCAGGTGTGGGCAGGTCAGGTGTGGACAAAGTCAGGTGTGGGCAGGGTCAGGTGTGGGCAGGTCAGGTGTGGACAAAGTCAGGTGTGGGCAGGTCAGGTGTGGGCAGGTCAGGTGTGGATAAAGTCAGGTGTGGGCAGGTCAGGTGTGGATAAAGTCAGGTGTACTCACATTCTTGTACTCACTGTACTTCGGTTAAGATTTACCTTCTGATACTATGATATTATCGAACTGAATTTAAAACTGTAAAGGATGGACAGTGTGGGATTTGAATCCATGCCATATGTTAAGATGTACATACTACCATTAAGCTTGATGTTCAAAGGAACGACAAGGAACTTAAGGATCTTAACAGGTCCCAATAATGCTTCGTTAAGATCACCACAACCCTCAAGTCAGCATTTTTACCTTGTCCTGGCAGCACTTAATTGTAATCTCACATTTGTGAGATTGCAGTTTGAGAGAGAGAGGAAGAGCCTTACACTCTGATGAAAATGGGTATTGTTCAGCAATGTCTTACCCTCAGGAGGATTCATTCATTTACCTGATATGAAGCTACCACACTTGCTGCTAAGAAAACTTCTACAGATTTAATGTATATTTAAATTTATGTAATACTATTTATGTACTTTCAGGGTCAATTACTTTTCTCTTGAAACTCTGTTTTTTTACTAGGCATTTTAAAAACATTTAATGCTGTCCCATGTTGTTCTGAAATCTTGGAATGAACCCTAGACACTGAGCAAGGTATGTGTGTACTAAGACAGTTTTTCCCTACTTTATGTCCTGGCTGTTTCCTCTTTTCTACTGGCTAATATATTACATTACTTGATAAGCCTCTCCAGTACAGCCCAATCTCATCAGCATCATATCTTATGAAATTCCAGTCGATTTTCATCAATATACTCATCTTAATTGCCTTAAATGGTTTAACCCTTAAACTGTCCAACGTAGATCTTCGTTCATACGCGTAGCGCTCCGAACTTTAGATCTACATTCGATTTTACATTCTTTCTTATGTAAAAAAAAAAAGATTACGTTCGGAGCGCTACGCGTATGAGCGTAGATTCTACGTTTGGACAGTTTAAGGGTTAAGGCTGGTTGTAGCTGCACTTAAGGCTCACATAAGATTTGTTTTATTTCTAATAATACTTTTCAACACCTACATTTATACGTATTTCCAAATAAACCATTTCCCATACAAAAATCATTATCCCTAAGTGTTTTTATTTTAGATTTTTGAAGAAATAATTGCAACTTTTTACGTAAGTGTAAATAATGACAACTGTCAAAAAAACTGGCTGGGGTGATAGCCAAGCATGGTACTGTATATCTGAACATGCTTGGCTGAAAAAATAACTATAGATTTGGCCAAGTGTGATTTTTTTTTTTTTGATGATTTTGATCATTTTTTTACTTGAAATAAATCAGCTGCTTTGAAGGTTGCGGCAAGGAGGAAGAGAATACGTCATGTTTGGGAGTAATATACGGTGAGAATGTAAGTAGAGAATTTCAAAGCATAGAAATTAAAAGGCAGTGTGTGGTCACAAAAGGTATAGTCCAGAAGGCTGAGGAGGGGTTGTTGAGGTGGTCTGGGTATTTTGAGATAATGGAGAGGGATAAGATCATGAGAATGTATAAATCTAGGGTAGAAGGGGTAGAGGTCACCCCAGGAATGGCTGGAAGGAGAGGGTACAGGTTGTTTTGAGTGTTAGGGACATTAGCATCCCACAGGCTTGTGTAAGCATGCTGGAGTGAGTGGAGAAAAGTGATTTTTAATGGCCATGCTTTTGGAGTGTGAGCAAAGTAAGTCTCTGAAGGGATTCAGAAAAACTGGTTAGCTGGACTTGTGTCCTGGAGGTGGGAAGGGCTTGCTATCTGTAGGAGGGGTAGGAATGTTATGGTTCAGAGGGTCATCTGAATTGTGATGAATGATAATGAATGTTTTCCCCATTTATTAAGTCACCCTACCTCTCTCTCACAAAGGCAGGGTGACCCTAAAAAAGAAAACACATTCACCATCAATCATTCAATTACTGGCTTGTTAGAAGTGTAATGATACCACAATTCAAATTACTATATAGTATATATTTTATAGTGTCTCCAGAATCCTTCCTCCTTAAGCCATGCATGTCATAAGATGTGACTAAAATTACTAAATGTAAAAGAAGAAAAACTTTATAAAAGCGTTCCTTCTTTTTCAGGTCACCCTGCCTTGGCGAGAGACTGCTAGTGTGAAAAATTACGAGAAAACATACGTTTTTCCATCATGAAAAAGCCTAAGATGATATACAGTAGTTTACATTCTTAGTGTTAAAAGGCTAAAGAAGGAGAGGATGGTCATATAGCACTGATTTTAAACATACATAATGACTTATCAGCAGCTTCAAGTGGATAGTAAGTAAACAGCTAAGAAATGTAGAGCTAATATATATTCTTGAGGTTACTGTCAAGTGGCTATGATAGTACTCATTCATAAGGATGCAAATCTTGTCTAGGCCTAGAACTAATTCTGAAATGTAAACCTAGTTCTCCAATCCTGTTGACTAGAACCTTCACATTCATAGGAATCAGGTGTAAAATCACAATGTTTATTTATGAGTTGGCTTTTATAAAGCATGAGAATTTATGTAACACTAGCAGCAAATTACAATGCTGAACCCTTAAGCTGTCCGTCACATACTAGTACATCGTAGTAATCAGCATCTGTGATGTGCTAGTGCACATAGTTTGTCGAACCCTCAAATTTGTTTTGAGCGGTAAATTTCAGATGACATGAGTGAATGGGTGTATGCTATGGGTGTCTGCAGTATAACTCATGCAGTGCATGATGGGAACAGCAAACTTTTGACCCTGATTTTGTTTTTAGGTGGTTTTCATGGTTTCATTGGAAGTTTCTTAATGCCAGCAAGACAGAACAAAAAAAACATTAGTGAAGCTGAGTAAATTTTGGTTATTTAAGAATGAATGTGGTCTGAAATAGGCATCAAAATGGTGGAAACTGTCGATTTCAGGCAATTTTTCCAGGGAATGGTAGAGTAGGGACTTCCCTACCCCAAGGTCTTATTATGTGTTTTTATTAGGACTGCTTCAATTACTGGGGTGGCCAAACCATGTCCAAGGATTTTTGTTTATAGTTTATGAGCTGAAAAGTAGGGAAAACAATGTAGATTTTTTGTGTGTGATGTTAGACTCAAAATCAAGGGTAAGTGTTATATAGGAGAGTCCTGGGATGTGATTAGTGAAGAGAGAGAGAAGATTCCCTTTAGTGGCTGGAATGCCTACAGTGTTTGTTTTGGACTTTGCTTTTAAACTGGAATTTGTTGAAAAAAGTTTAAAATTTGCCAAATTACCGACTTCTGGGTGCTTAATAGGATAGTTTTATTGATGATCTGTGGATAGCAAAATAGCCAGGCATGGGTAGTTTCTGCACTAGAATAGGCAGAAAATAGACCTAAAATTACATGAAATCATTATTGCTAAAAGTGCCTGCCACCGCCAACATCAAGCGTGTATAATTCTGTAAGTTCTGTGTTACATCAGATTTGGAATTTTTGGTGTCATTATTCTTAGAAAATGATTCTCCACCACTGTAGAAGATAAAATATTTATATTTTATTTTTTTCAAGCTTGTGGACACAAAGGACCTTTAATTTGAGGGATGTGGACAGTTTAAGGGTTAACTATGACATTAGAGACAATACAATAGTGCAGTGGAAAAAAAAATAAATGTGAAAAACCTTCAGGGTTACCCCAAACAAAATAGGAAGTGGTATGAAATACATATGCTAAATATAACTATAAATTAATAAAAATATTTTATATTACCGAGATTGAAAGTGTTGGACGTCAAAGCTTCACAGATGAGAAACTACTTCACATACTGCTCATAAAAGGGGAAGGAGTGTGTGTTGGTTGAAGGTGCATCTAAAAATTCCTTTTAAAAATAAGAGAAAATCCAGGATTTTGTGCTGGTTAAAGGCGATTTTGAAAATTTCCTTTTAATAAAAGAAAATCTGCAACACAGGGCAAAAAAATTTCCTACATATTTTGTAATTATGAATAAATAAATAAATAGTAGATAACTGATAATGAAGCATAAAATAAATGCCTTTTATTTAATGCTTTAATATTAAATTATGCATTTATTAACAAGAGCAACAGTGTATAAATAAATTAACTAATGAAACAAAGACAATGCTTGCTTATAGAGCAAATAATTATTGTACTAGAACTCAAATTTATTTTAAGATATGCAACATGTTAGCCATTAAAAATTTGGAAAAAGTAATTTAGTTAACTCATTTACTTGCTTATAATTTTAGTACAGCATTATATATTATTACCTTATGAAAACTGACCAATCTTATTAAAATTTTAAGGAAAAACTCTACCTCCTCCATGATCTACTAGGACCAGAATCACCGTATGATCCATTTCTAAGGCTGCGAAAATCAGATGCATCTCCAATATCTTCTAATCCTGCTTTATCTTCTTCTCGTTCTGATTCCTTTTTCTTTTCCTCCTTATCTTTCTTAAGACCATACAGAGGCATTCCCATAAAAGTTGGCAAGCCATCCCTGTGTTCCTGCAAATCCAGAATGGTAAAGGTAGGCAAACAGATATCTGTGAGAAATTTTATGATATACAAATAAAAAATTCTATGATATACAAATTATTTCCTTGAGAATGCCTAATGTTGTAATTATTAATATACGTACATGTATAATTAGAATGTGTGAAAAAGGAGGTAGTTATTAAAACAGTTTTTAACAGAGAGGCTCAGCAGATTCAAATATGTAGGAAGAAAGGGGACTATATACCAGTAAAAAAAGAATTTAAACAGGAATGTGTGATGGCATTATGATTGTTTAACATAGTTACAGACTGGCTGTGAAAAAAGTACGTGGTAGGGTGTTAAGAAGGGGAGTGGGATTAAAAGATATTGGATCTCATACCAAGTGGAGTTTTCCCAGTTCCTCACTGCTGATGATAATTCCTTTAGGGGATTTTGAAGACAAGTTACAAAGCCTGGTGGACGATTTTGGGAGGCGATGTTAAAAAAAAAGAAAAAGAAAAGTGATGAGAGTAACAATCTAGGTAGTGTTAGAGTGAATATCAGACTACAAGGAGGAAATATGGAGGAAGTGTATGTATAGAGATATTTGGGAATGCACATGTCAGCAAATGTATCTATGAAAGATGAGGTGAATCACAGAATAGATGAAGGGAAAATTTAGGTGGAGTGTTGAAGTATCAGTGGAAAGAAAGAATTTTATCAACAGAGGTGAAAAAGGAATGTACCAGAGTATAGTGGTACCAATACTTGTACTGGGTGTGAGGCATGGGTTTTGAGTGATATGGTGAGAAGTCTAGAGGAAGTGGATATGTCATATTTGAGAGCAATGTGTGGCATGAATATCATGCAGACAACTGAAAGCATAGAAATCAAAGGGCAATGTGGGATCACCAAGGATATAATTCAGGGGCTGAGAAGGGGTTGTTGAAGTGGTTTGGGCATGTAGAGAGGATGGAGAAGAATAGGTTGACAAGAATTGCATATAAATCTATGCTGGGATGTAGGAGGGAAAAGGGTCATCCCATGAATGGTTGGTACATCAAAGATATTCTTATTTCATCCATATCTTTCAACATTAACAGTTTCAAAAACAGATTTAACAGTGCTGCACTTACTATACAGAACTACTAGTTCACAAGTTTGATAAGAGTTTAACATCCAACTTCCGTTTATCCACTCTTTAAGGATAATGACAAACTTGCCTTGAATGTTAACCCTTAAACTGTCCAAACGTAGATCTATGTTTTTTCAACATTTGAAAGTACAGTGGACCCCCGGTATTCGATGGCATCGGTATTCGATAAATCCGGTATTCGATGCATTATATCGCAAAAAATTTTCCTCAGTATTCGATTGAAAACCCGGTATTCGATACAATTCGTACGAGACCTGTCCATGTGTGGCCAGAACTGCCCCGTGTGCCAGTGTTTACAAGCCAGCCAGTGTGCGCGCATCTAAGGATACATTCGGTACATTCCATATTATCCATATTATCACTGTGTTTGGTGCTTGTTTCTGCAAAATAAGTCACCATGGGCCCCAAGAAAGCTTCTAGTGCCAACCCTGTGGTAAAAAGGGTGAGAATTAGTATGGAAATTAAGAAAGATTTTGAAGGGTTTGGGGCTAACCCTGAGAAGCCTATGCCAGTTGTGGAATCCATTGTGTCTACTTCAAAAATTAAGGAAATGTGTGCACAGTGGGTTGAAGTGCAAACCTTTATGGATGAAAATCACCCTAACACAGCTATTGCAAGCCGTGCTGGTGACTATTACAATGACAATGTTGTGGCCCATTTTAGACAAATCATAAAGGAACTGGAGGTACAGAGCTCAATGGACAGATTTGTTGTGCGACAGAGGTCCAGTGACTCTCAAGCTGGTCCTAGTGGCATTAAAAGAAGAAGGGAAGTAACCCCGGAAAAGGACTTGCTACCTCAAGTCCTAATGGAAGGGAATTCCCCTTCTAAACACTAACACCTCTCCCCTCCTCCCATCCTATCAATCATCACCAGATCTTCATTAAAGGTAAGTGTCAATTATTTTATTTTATTGTAATCATTCTATTGCATTAAACTTAATATTTCATGTAGTAAAATTTTTTTTTTCACACTTTTGGGTGTCTTGCACGGATTAATTTGATTTCCATTATTTCTTATGAGGAAAATTGATTCGGTTTTCGATATTATCGGTATTCGATGAGCTCTCAGGAACGGATTAATATCGAATACCAGGGGTCCACTGTATGTAAAAAACATAGATCTTTTTTACATTTGAAAGCGTGTAAAAAAACTATTATCTTTTTTTTTTGTTATATTTGAAAATATTTAAAAAAAAAACGTAGATCTGCTTTTGGAGCACTACGCATGTGAACGTAAATCTGTTTAAGGGTTAATAGGAAAGACAAAACAAATCTCATTCATTACTTTTGTAATCACTGAGTTTTAAGAATATTTAAGATTTGCAGCCACTAGTTGTCCTTAGAGTATAAAGTTATTATAGTCACTTTTTACTGCCTTAAAATTAACCAAATATTGTATGATCAACTAAGAAGTCAGAGAAGCAGTTTAAACAAAGTAAAACAAAATGGAATGTGTACTATCTTGCCAATATGGCAGATCACCCAAAACAGAGACTTGGAGAATTTCTGTTTTTTACACTGTTTCTGAAAAACTAATTCCAAAATTACCCAAAAAAAAAATTGACACCTCAAGTCCAAGAAAAAAGTATATTTCTACACAGAATTAATATGGGCATTAATAAAAAAACCAGATCTTCAAAAGGTCGTTAATTAAATATTATTTATTGTTAATCATTTATTGCTTAAACTAAACTATTATCATGTAGTAAAAATATTTAAATTTTTCAATCACTTTGATAGTCTTGCCAGGTTAATTTATTTCCATTATTTTTAGTCGGGAAAATTGATTGGTTGTGGCATTCTTTGTATTCGAACATCAGGAACT
The DNA here is from genome assembly GCF_026875155.1 of Cherax quadricarinatus. Taxonomy (NCBI): domain Eukaryota; kingdom Metazoa; phylum Arthropoda; class Malacostraca; order Decapoda; family Parastacidae; genus Cherax; species Cherax quadricarinatus. The sequence goes on from NC_069470.1 coordinate 28,851,312, forward strand.
GTAATTAACATCGAATATGCAAGGAATACCTTATGCTAAAATTTAACTTTTTAGATTTTTTTTAAACATTTGACTTTTGGTCAAAAAATTTTATCTTCCTTTTTCGGGTTTATTTTGAAATATTTTTAAAATCAAAAGTAGAACTGGTTTGGGCCCTACATGTGAAGAATTCTGTGTGGGTTTTAGTGGAAATAAAAAAAATCTCAATTGCAGTCTTAATGAAAAAAAAAACTGACTTTTATAAAATTTGATTTGAGCCATGTTGTCCTTAGGTTTTTAAATCGTTTGTATTCTCATTTTTACTGGCTCTATAAATTAAAATATGTATGAAATAAGAGTGAGTTTGAACTTTCAAAGTTAAAACAAAATTGGAATGTGTTCTTCTTACCAATATTCGGAGTAAGCACCACAACAGCATACTTGGAGAATTCTAATATTTTACCTAGTGCACTGAAATTAACTATTTTCAAAATTACCCAACAACAGTAAAAATTTTTTTATGACATAAAAATCAAAAAAAAAGAAATATGCCTAGAATTGACTAATAAGGGATATTAATTTATGAAAAAAGTACTTCTGGACCCTTATTTTAATTGAATCATTTTTAATTTAAATTTTGCTAAACCACTACTACCTCTGTTGGGTAGTTAATAAACAATGTTCAACAAATCAAAAAATGATTAGATATCCCTAGTGTTTGGTAATGGAACACGAATTGCAAACAGGTTTAAACTGGCCCAAAATGCCGAGCATATAGTGGCCTCTTCTGGTTGAAATTTGAATTTTCGACCAAATTCGACTGGTTATTGACCATCGAAAACTATCACAAAGAAATAAATTTTTCCAAAATTTCCCTTAAGACAGTTTAAAAGGGGCCTGCAACAGTCAAAGGGTTAAACTTCTAAGTGCAATCAATGAGCAATGAAAAGTTTTGAAAATGAAATAAACTACACAATATTTGTTTATCACCTTGCAGAGTGAAGATCGTCTTCTAACAGGAACCTCTTTACTCTTCTCCTTTAAATTCTGGTACTGGAATACACCTGAGCCAGGCAAGCCAGGTGATGCATCAGCTTTGAACCACACTCTAATAATTATAAAGAAAAGTCATACTGTTATGGGGCTATAGGACCCAACATGTATTTAAGTATCTGTAACAGTTACTCTGGAATACCTAATCATATTGAACTAATGGGGGCATGACTGCTTAAATGTCAGAAGGGCAGATCACTCTTATGGTTGTAAGGCAGCCGAGTCAAGCCTGTTTTTCTCAATATAATGTATGGAAATAAAGATAATTCAAACAATATTTGTGAAAAGTAGATGAACTTGATCCAAAGACACACAAGGTAGTTGAAAAAGAAAAGTGAACAAATTGTGATAATACAGTACTGTAGTCAGTCCTTACTTAATGAAGATTCACATTACAAAATTTCACTCATACACACTTTATAATGAACCACATAACCTCTATTTGGCTTGTCATTCGAATGTGAATTCGTCTGAAATCCCTTCCGAACAAAAATGCAAAATGTGAATGCAGTATTTCTTATTAAATTTACCTTATGTTCTGCTTTGGCATACATCACATGAAATAAATTAATTTTTTCTTAATTTTGTGGTTTACAACTTATTAATCATGGTTGATAAGAGGAAAGGATTTTCAAATAGTGATGATTGTACTACCAAAGTACGCTCTTAGAAACCTATGAAAATGGAAATGAAATAATAAAATTTAATGATGGTGGAATGAAAAAACTGTGATATCCACCAGACGTTTAACTTGTCTCCAATGTAGTATAATGTAATATATTTTCTAAGTTCATGTGTCATTTCTGGTGGGAGATGATAGATGAAGTAAAAAAAAAAGTTTAGTTTAAGCCAATAAAATTAATTTTTAATTTTTTGGTCGGTTTTAGGTCATTCAGGAAAGTAACTCCAATTATATTACAACTATGGGAAATAATAATTCACATAAAGATATTTAGTGTAAGCTCTCAAAGAGTGTAACTTTGTAAAAGTAATGACTGCTTGTATGGTAGAGACAATGCACCACATAAAATAAAAATAATGACTGCATTTCTTTGTAATAGTGCTGTAATACATCACAGTACAGTCAAACTTTGGTTGTTGATTGCATTACTTGTCGAATAAATTGGTTTTTGAACGAGGTGTTCAAGAAAAATGAAAATGTCCTGGTTTTCACACATTCTCTTGGTTGTTGACGGACAAGTTTTCATGTGTATGAGTCAGTACAGCCACTAACTCACATGCTATAAACATCTCTTGAGCTTTTGTTATGCATCCTGTGAACTTGTTTTGTTATTTTGCAGTTTTGGTGCAGTTTCTTTTATTGTGAGATAAGCCATCATGGGTCCAAAGAAGGCTAAAGAGATGAAACCAAAAAGAACAATTGTAAAAAGCACTGTCAAGTTTAAAAAAGAAGTTATTCAAAAGGAGGAGCAGTAACAGATTGCAGCAAAGGAGCTGCCATCAGAGGAAGAGGAGGGAAGGGATGGTGTGACCACTGCACTTGTCAAGTAAATATGTGCTATATGGCATGAAGTGCAGGAGTTTGCTGAAAAATGCCATCCAGACAAAGCAGTGGCCATCCATCTCTCTAACATGTACAGTGACAGTGTAATGTCTCAATTTAGAAAAGTGTTAAAATGCAGCTTGGAACAAACCTCACTGGGCAAGTTTTAGTGAGACAAAGAACCAGTGAGCCAGAACAAGGCATTTGTGACAAAAAGGGACAAAGAAGAGAAACAACATCAAAAGGGCACTTGCCTGACATATAATAGAAAGTGACTCTCCTTCCAAGCAGTAACATCCCCTCTCCTCTCTTCCACCTCCTGCTTCCAGTATGCCATTAGCTGTCCTCTGACAGGTAAGGGGCAGTTAAATCTTCATTTACTGTACAGTATTTCAGTTAAATTTTCATTTAGTATTCATTTTTATAGTTTCCCTGTGCTGTATAATTTTATACGTTGTTTTATGTAGTAGTAGTACATTATTAATATATTATTATATTGTCATTTGGGGCTGGAAATGAGCAATTCCATTTACAGCATTCTTTATAGGAAAATTGCTTTCGTTGTTGTCGATTTTGGTTGTCAAATCGACATCTGGAACAAATTAAATTTGAAAACTGAGGCTCCACTGTATATCAAAACATTTTGAAGTCTGAGAATTTACTTTCTTTAATGGCCTCCATAAAGCACTATCCCAGGAAAAGCAACCTGTCGCCAGACCTACTGCACTAGTAAACAGACTATCATCACTTTTCATCCAGCAAGTCATCCATCTTCCTTCAGTGCACCTGTTCTACTTCTACAGAATACTGCAAATTTAGTCATGATACCTGAAACTATTAACACCATGAGTGGGAGAGTATTGTGTATCAGTAACATCTACACAATCATCACAGAAGGAAGAAAAGAATTAAGCAACTGCATAAATAGGGCATACCAGAGGTGGACAAGTCCAGGAAACAAGCAGAAAATTTCCAGCAGCAAAGAAACAGAAGTATAAGAGTGAGACTGGGGCTTGGCAGACAGGACTCTGCCATGAGCTCCAACCAGATTAGAAAGAATGGGGGCCAGTGGGCAACAGAACACAGGGATGGCCAGAAAGAGCATGAGACAGGCCAGAGTTGCACTGCTGGTTGCCTGTTCTAGACAATGCAGAGGGGCAAGACTCAACATGGGCCTAGGGGCCTGGCTAAGTCTGATTTGAAGAAGGCTCAGAGGAAATTGGAGCTGCAGGATTGGCTGGAGAAGGAGCCCCCACAGGCTGAGGCCACCTGTTGACTATGTACCACATTAATATTGCAACAGCTGGTGAATGGGAGGCTAATAAGAATAACTTTATTGCAGCATGATACATGTTTGAACAAAGGGGTACGACAATTGGGTGTACATGCGGAAAGCCTTATATGCAGAGCATTTCAGGCAAGCTTAAGAGTAACTTAAGATTAATAAGTCAATAACAGAATGAGTAATTTTGTACATATGGTCACTTAGGTGAGTGCAATTTTAAATTTAGAAGTTTACAATGAATACAAGAGAATTGAATATTCTATTAGTTCATGTTATATGGCTTTAATAAGTTTGATAGAAAGGAATTATAGTTTTGATTATTAACCTAAAGTGGACACAATGGACTGACTGATTAAAGAAATTGTTCTAGGCAAACATGTGCTACATCACCATACTGGAGGGAGAGGGGTAGGAATCGAAAGATTATATATTTTCTGTGGGGCTCACAACAGAAATATCAGTTATATAATGGTTTTTGGAACATCATTCCTACAGCCTAGTCTATGGCCAGAAAACAAACACTGTACAGCACTACAGTACAAAGAATTATTCAGAAGTACCTAAGAAAGTAAAGATGAGAATACTGAATGCAATTAGAAATATTTAATTCGATTTACCTGTCATCTTAAGAGTTTATGAGACAGAGGTGGTGAACATTGGATTATCTGGCTTTTGGGAGTTTCCAAAAGTCAGAATACTTGGACATCAACATTCTACAACAGTACAATTTTTGCTTTTCCTTGTTCAATATAACTGTACCGTGCACAATATACTGTACGTATTTGACTAAACAACTAGAGTATATTACATTACTTGCTCTGGTGCCAGCTGTCTCCTCAAATTTCAACAAAGTTCTTCAGTATAAAAATGTTGGCAATTATTGATGTACACTATACTAATAAGGGAAATAATATTTTTATATTAAAGGCTTGAGAAATTTTATTTTCACAAATATATACAAGTTTCCCCTCGCTTTATTATATGGATTTGCTTTGTGAGCATTTGTTTATATGGGGTGACCCTATTTCTACCATAAATTCTTTACATGAGGAAAAAATTCACTCTTATGTGATCAGAGTGGGTGGGCAATGTGAGGTTGTTGCCTCTAAGTGATCACCCAAACCAAGAACCATTTGAGTTTTTTTAACAATTTCATTAAAAATTTTTTTTTTTTTTTCAACAAGTCGGCTGTCTCCCACCGAGGCAGGGTGACCCAAAAAGAAAGAAAATCCCCAAAAAGAAAATACTTTCATCATTCAACACTTTCACTTCACTCACACATAATCACTGTTTTTGTAGAGGTGCTCAGAACACAACAATTTAGAAGCATATACGTATAAAGATACACAACATATCCCTCCAAACTGCTAATATCCCAAAACCCCTCCTTTAGAGTGCAGGCATTGTACTTCCCATTTCCAGGACTCAAGTCCGGCTATATAAAAATAACCGGTTTCCCTGAATCCCTTCACTAAATATTACCCTGCTCACACTCCAACAGATTGTCAAGCCCAAAAATCCCCATTTGTCCCATTCACTCCTATCGAACACGCTCATGCACCCCTGCGGGAAAGCCCAACCCCCTCGCCACAAAACCTCCCTTCCCCCTTCCTTCCAAAACCTTTTCGGGGAAAACCCCTACCCCCCCTTCCCTTCTCCTCAGTTTTAAATGTTTCCCCATGTCATTCTACTTTGCCCATTCTCTCTAAATGACCAAACCCCTCAACAACCCCTCTTCAGCCCCTGACTAATACTTTTTTTAAACTACACCTTTCCTAATTTCCCACTCCGAATTTTCTGCGTAAATTTAAAAAGTCTATCTAAATTTTTAAGAGGGGGTATAGGTAACTGAAAATGCGCATATGGGGGGGAAATGATAAGTGTATGGAAAGGGGAGAGCAAGTTTTATTTTTTTTTTTTCAAAAAATGGCATATCCCCCAAGGCAGGGACCTAAAAAAAAAAACTAATTTTCCCTTTTTTAAAATTAGTAATGTATAAAAGAGAAGGGGTTACTAGCCCTTGCCCCTGTTTTTATCGCCTCTTACAACACGCATGGCTTAAGGAGGAAAAATTCTGTTTATTTTTCATGGGGGTAAAGGAAAAAAAATAAGAAATAGAAGAAAATAGAAAAAAACCAGAGGGGTGTGTATAGATATGCTTGTACATGCATGGGTATAGTTGTTGTACATGATGTGTATAGATATGCTTGAAATGCATTTTAAATAGTTTTTGCTTGTAAACCATGCATGTGTATAGATAGCTTGTAATGCAGTGTATGTATGTTGTACATATGGTATGATATGCTTGTAATGCATGTGATAGATATGTTGTCTGCATAGTGTGACCTAAGTAAGAGAAGTAGCAAAAAATTTGAATGGGTTTATCTAGGTAATTTTTACATATGAAGATAATTGATTTTTGGTACTTGTCCCAAAAATAAGTTTGCTTGCTTATTAAGGTGTCACCTGTCTCTCCTTCCCCCTGCCTCCTGTTTGTTAAATCATTTAATCACGCAAAATTGCCGTGCCACTATTCTTTCCTCAAGACTACAATACTTTTTTCTTTTCAGTTTATAATGTTAAATGCAATATGGTTGCATGGGGATAATGTAAAAAAATATTGTTCAGTTTATTATGATGTGGGGAGAGGCTGAATGTAACTGGAGTAAAGAGAGGGGGGTTTAAAAGATAGGAGACGGGGTTTTCACCTGATGTGTAGGGCCCCTAGATAAAGTTGATGAAAGAACAAGTAAATGACTTACAATTCTTACTACCAATTTCTAATACACAACATGTGTGGATGGGGAGTGGGGGCTGCTTAGCATAGGCCAGTTGACTCGCGTGCTTCATTCTTATGAAATTAGATGGGTGTGAGAAGGTTTTCCTAGCATGGGCAGTAGACCTACTGCAGTGTCCTCTATCCTTATGCTTTTTTTTTCAACAAAGGGGCCTTTTTTCCCACTGAGGCGGGGTGACCAAAAAAGAAAAAATGCTTTCGCATCACTGTCTTCCCGGGGGGTCCAATACACAGTTCAAAACTGAAATATCTCACCCTCCTTCCTGTGCAGGCATGTATTTCCCCCTCCAGGACTCGCTGGTTTAGAATTGTAGGTGGAATAGGGCTTGCCTAGCGTGGGTCAGTGGGTTTAAAATTTTTTTTTATTTTTTTTTTAAACCCCGTAAAAGTAAAGCAGTCTACGTTCATATGCGTAGTGCTCCAAAAGTAGATCTATGTTTTTTCACATATTTTTAATAACAACAAAAAAAAATGTAGATCAAAGTTTTTTATACGTTTTCAAATGAAAAAAAAAAAGATCTACTTTTTTTACATACTTTCAAATGTTGAAAAAACGTATATATACGTTTGGACCGTTTACGGGTTATCAGATGAATACATTTTTCATACCTGACCATTTAGTGCCTATTTGTTATGCTCATAATTTTTGGGTAAAAATAAGTAAAGAAATGTGAGTTTCTAAATTTTGTATTGTACAGGGATTATGATTTAATTTTTTCTAAGTTGTTTATCAACCAACTTTGTTTTTTATATTATAACCAACTGGTCCAAGTACAGTAAGCTTAAAGTAAAGAAATGTGGAATTTGCAAAGTCTCAGAATGAGTCCTTATGTTTCACACATTATAATGGGTTTACTTCGTGGACCACTAACCAGGAATGCATCTACTGTATGAAGCGAGGGACACCTGTATCAAAAAGATGACCATAAAAAATAAATGCTTTCCCAATATATATGCAACAAACAAGGACAATGTGGCATCACAAAGTGCAATTCTGCTGTAGCATGATTTAAAAAAGTGCAACCAAAAGTCTTAGGAATGTGCAAAATCTAGATATTTCTCACTGTAAGGGATGGCAATGTGCAAAAGCTAGATATTGCTCACTGTAAGAGATGGAAATGTGCAAAATCTAGATATTGCTCACTGTAAGGGAAAAGAATCAGCTAGCACACAAAATTTTGGTGCTACCCACTGTAAGTTTCCATTACATCAAGTTACTTGCAAAATGGAATTTTTCCTGCTTGTGAAGGCACAACTCCTTCCCTTCCCCACTGCCACCTATTCCTCCTACAGACTTTCTGGGAGCATCACCTATATTACACACTATGTTTATCAAACGACTGTGGACATAGTATTGTCATCACTCCGTCATGTTTCTGGATACTAACCATGGCACACAAGAAATATTAGTGATGCTGGAGGTGCCAAATGTGAATCTGTGACAGTACTGATTTGAGATATGCTGCTTCTAAGTGGTGTAAGTGTGACAAAGATTGCTTGTGCTTTTTTGTCTGAAAGAATCAACCCTCTCCACACTCTTCCCGTCAATAAAAAAAAGCATCGGAATGTCCAAAAATTGTACTGCAGTGGTTTGTCTTTGTACCAAAAAAAAAAAAAAAGTTTTTTGGTAAATTGGAGGTGTCTGGTCGAAATTATTTTTCCTAGCTATGTTTATTTCCAAAAACACTTTTTAATTATGCGCCTTTTTTTTTAGGAATTTACCTACTCGTTAGAGGAGTTTTTGTATATATCTATATGAAAAAATCCCAAAACAAAAAATTTAAAACCCAACTTACCCTTTTTCAGGAACCATGTTGCCATGGCATAGACCCCAGCAAAATTTTTGGCATGGTGGGAAGAAAATTTTTCGTGATGCCACATTACTACTAGTATACTAAAGTGTCTAATAAAAAGAGCCTCGGTATAGGGTGTGAACTGGAAGTAGTTCAACTGAAAAAAAATAACATTGGTTTACTTCTCAAATTTGCTTTTTGACAAAAAATGAAAATGAAAAATACCAGAAGTCAAGACTGATAATGACAAGATGTTTAAAAAAGACACTTTGAACAGTTCAGGGCATTTTTTAAAAAAAAAGTTCCCCGAGAGCTTTTTCAGTCCCATACAGAGATGACTATTTTAATGGTGGGAACCCGATGACATGACTCGAAATAGTATAGTAATTAAACGTAGGAGCAGCAAAAAATCCTTTATTTACATATAAGGGAGGAAGAGAGGCGGTGGCTATTTAAAGATGACTGTGCTGGTTTGAGAAGAGACTGATTTGCCACTTCTAACGTAATGGCAGTTCTGCAAGAACAGATTTTTCCCATGATCTGAATCGATGAAAAATGGTTCGTTCCCTATTTTCCCAAATTTAAAACGGGGTTTTGCTCTAGTGGGGTAGTGTAGTGTAGTAAAAATATGAATGAGAAGGACCTGCCACCTTGGGCCCGTAGGCCTGGCTTGCAGCAGGCCCCAATGGTGGTAAAAGAATGTTTTCACAATGCTGTTTAAAATTCAATTTCCGGGAGTTTGGATACCTGAAACTGTCAAGACTTCTGTGGGTTTTTATTTGTTACGCAATTAAGGCAGCCTTCAGTATTTTTGGGTTTAATGAATCACTGTCGTAATGACTAAATTGGCTTCTTTATTTCTAATGTCTCCAAAATTAAATGTGTTTTTCACAGGCATTGTTACTTAAGGTCTCACAGCAAAACTCTAAGAGAGCGTGTGTTTTTCTAAAAAAATTCTTCTCACATCCCCAAAGGTATTACTAGTTACAGTGGACCTTGACTTACGAGTGCCCCAACTTACTTGTTTTCCCAAGTTTGAACCGTGCTCAGCGGTGAAAAAAAAAAATTACTGAAAATGCATTTGGGAAAAACCCCCGGGTAAAAGGACAACGAAAGGGGGTTTTGGGGCCCTTTTTTTATAAAACAATGTAGTGTGATGTTTTCACTAGAGGTGAGTTGCTAAGTTTTTGACGTTTGCAAAATATCTCACCCTTTACTCCCATACAAATCCCAAAATATTTGGAATATTTCCAATATTCCACAAGCCAACTGTAGAACAATCATTTTTTTATGATTCCTGTCAATATTATTGCATTTACTTTAATAAATCACCAAGAACTAAATAATCAACACTTAATATTTAACATTACCAATAATTCTCCCAACTACTTAAATCTTAAGACTTCAAGACAACATATAGCAAACTGATTATGCATTGTAATGGGACGAATTTGTACAACTATAATGCTTCAGTATTGATATGTTCAAATTTCATTGTTTCAAATACTCAATTGTACTTCATATTGTAAACTGTTTACTGTAATTTTTAACACTGAATCTTTCATTGCTTGTTAATTTTAAGTTAATTTTAAGCCTGCCCATAATGCTCTGCATACAAGGGGCTTTTGGCATGTACACCCAGCCACTATAATTCATTGTACAACTATGTATCATGTCCAAATAAACAATATGAATAAGTCAATAACTTACTTCCGAGATATTCATATATCACCACACTAGTGATCTAGTGCAGTTAGCCTCTCAAAAACTCTGTTTTCTTTTACCCAGGACCAAAGAACACATTATAGGAAGCAGCAGTAATGATTTTATATGCTAGGACTGGTCCTGGACACTCGCCATATTATGGCTTATTTGACATTAGTGTTATATTGAAGTATTTTCTCCTGCCCCTGGGGTGGGTTTTGGGGGCTGGAATGGATTAATGGCATTTCAATTAATTTCAATGAGAAAAACTGATTTGATATATAAGAGCAAACTGAATCACAAGATCAGTCGCGGAACGAATTAAACTCGTAAGTCAAGGTACCACTGTAGTAGGTTCTCACATTACACTCATGATACAAGTTATCAATAAAACACTAGTGAAATTTTGTTGTCCATTATTATGTTGCATGGGGAAAAAAGCAGTATTACAAGCCACCATAAATTTGGAGAAAAATCAACTTCCACCCAAGTTACACACTAATTCCCATTAGAATGGAAAAGAGGTCATTACAGCTAAATAGGATCAAGAAGTTACAAAATGTATAGAGTGAGCAGAAAACAAAGAAAAACATCCCACTTAATAGCCTTGTAAGAAGGGAGAGCGCCCAATTATACTATAAAACAGTGCATAATATAAAAACCGCTTTCTCTGTTATTTTGTGGTCAAACAAGACAGCATGGATGAGTGAGGCCTTGTTTATTGAGTGCTTCGAGCCTTATTTTCTGTCAGGGAAGATGCACTTGTACCAAAAGAACCTTTTATTCAAGGTTCTCTTAACCTGATAATTTCCATAGCCATTTTTAAGTCATACAGTTTTTGGACCCATATGACAAAGTTTTTTTTTTTCCACCACTTGATCAAGGAGCAATTAAGGCAGGTAGTAGGTTGACAGACAGCAACCACCCAGGGAGGTACTACCATTCTACCAAATGAGTGTGAAACATAAGCCTGCAATTGTTTTGCATGATGGGAGGATTGCTGGTGTCTTTTTCTGTCTCATAAACATGCAAGGTTGCAGGTATGTCTTTCTACTTCTACTTACACTTAGGTCACACTACACATGCATGTACAAGCATATATATACTAACCCCTCTGGGTTTTCTTCTATTTTCTTCCTGGTTCTTGTTTATTTCTGCTTATCTCCATGGGAAAGTGGAACAGAATTTTTTAT
>NC_069470.1:28863119-28879997 GCF_026875155.1 Cherax quadricarinatus
TGGGCCCCCCCTCGCTATGCTGCTCCCGCTAGTCAACCCTATTTTCCCCTTATCTTGCATTTCCCTGCTCTAATTTGGAAATGCTTGGGAGGAGTGACCAGTATTAAAAACAGTGCTCAAGGCAGGATTCGGGGCCCCCCCAAAAAAACCCCCAAAAAGGGTGAGTATACTTAAGCTGGCAGTGATGCGATGAAAAGTTGGACAGTTTGGTGGTGTTTTGGTTGTGTATGGGGTGTTGGTTTGTAGTGTGTGGTGGTGTGTGTTTTTTGGGGGTGTGTGGGGTGTGTGTGTGGTGTTGGGTGTGTTGTGTGGTGTGTGTGTTGTGTGTGTGTGGTGTGTCTGTGTGTGTGTGTGTGTTTTGTGGTGTATGGGTTGTGTGTGTGTGTGTGTGTTGTGTGTGTTGTGTGTGTATGTGTGTGGGGGGTGTGTGTTTTATGTTTTGTATTTTTGTGATTGTTGGTGTTGTGTGTGTGTGTGTGGTGTTGGTTGTGTGTGTGTTGGTGTGTTTGTTGTGTTTATGTTTTTGGGTGTGTGTGTGTGTGGTGTGTGTGTTTTTTGGGGGTTTGTATGGTGTGTGTATGTGTGTGTGTGGGGTGTGTGATTAGTGTGGTTTGTGTTGGGTGTGTGTGTGTGTGTGGTGTGTGTGTGCGTGTGTATGTGTGTTTTGTGGGGGTGTGTATGTGTGTGTGTGTGTGTGTGTGTGTGTGTTGTGTGGTTTTGGTTGTGTTTTTTGGTGTGTGTGTGTGTGTATGATTGGTGTATGTGTGTGTGCCGGGGTCGCACCCTTTTGTTTTAGTCTAAAAAAAAAAAGTGGAAAATGATCGCATGGGTACGATTTTTTGAAGATTAGAAATTTTTTTTCACTCAATTGTTTATTAATATATACAATATTTACTTTTTAAAATAATTGCGGTGAACACGTGGTTTGTATGTAGTACTTGTTTTAAAATCTTTTCGGGGTCAGGGGGGGGGTGAGGGGGGACTAAACATTTTCGGGGTTAACCCCTATCTATTTTTTGGCAGTGAAAGTTAGAGAGAGAGGATGGGATAAAAACAACCAGGGGGCCAGACACTGACACTTTAGACATTAAATAACAGAAAGTGATGTTGTTGCACAACAATGGAGGTTTCCGTGGGGCTGCTGTCAATCCTTCAATTTTTCCCTCACTAACTTTATCATCCCCACACAACCTATATTTTATCCACATAACCCGAAATTTTGCCCCTAACCTTACTTTAACTCACAAACCATGCACTTTATGCTCACAAACTATCACTTTAACTCAAATTTAAACCCTGCCTTTTTTTTCCCCAAAAAACCCGCACTTTATGCTCACATAACCATGACTTTATGCCACATAGCCATGCCTTTATGCTCACATAACTATTCCTTTATCTCAAATTTTCCATGCACTTTATGCTACAAACCAGCATTTTTACTCTTTTAAAAACCCTCACTTTTTCTCATATAAACCTGCCTTTTGTCACAAGCCTGCACTTTATGCCAATAACCCTGACTTTATGCTCATATAACCATGCCTTTATGCCACTAACCCTGCACTTTATGCCACATAGCCAGCAATTTATGCTCATATTAACCATGACTTATGCTCCAAAACCATCACTTTATGTAAAAATAACAGCACTTTATTCTCATATAACCATGACTTTGCCACATAAATAAGATTTATGCTCATTAAAACCCTGCATTTTATGCCACATAATAGCCTTTACCTCACTAAAATGCATTTTTGCTCAAATAAAAAAATGCACTTTAATTTACATAAATAGCACTTTTTGCTACATAAAATGCACTTTTTGCTCACAAATAGCCTTTTTTCTCCATAACCAGACTTTAGTCAAACTTTATGGTGGTCCAGGGGCCCAAAAGTTTTTTTTGGGTCAATAAAATAAATTTGGGGGAAAGTTCCCTCAGTAATTTTGGTTAGGGTAACATAAGGGGTTTATTTAATAAACTTTTTCAAATAACGGTAACCCGGGGTTTTTGGTAGAGTACTTTTTTAAACGTGGGGGGTCGGGGGGTAATTTAGGGGGGCCCAAATACAAGGGAAAATACTTTGTTGGCGGGAAAATTTAAGAGAGGGGGTGGGTTAACTTAAACCGGGGGCCAGACACGAACTTTGGTTCAGACCAGAAAAATAAACCCCGGGGTTTGGGGGTGGGTCCAGTAACTTTCTTGGGTCCCCAATTAACTTTTCCCAAAAAACATAATTTTAAGGTCACTTAACGGGGGTTTGGGGGGTCACAGTTTAACTTCCACACATCCACATAACGGGGTTTTCCAATTAAATTAAACCCCTGTTTTCAAACAAAACCCGGGGTTTGGGGGTCACAAACCCGGGGGGCCAAGTCAAAAGATTTTTTGGGTTTTCCCCACATAACGGGGTTCCCCAAATTCCATTAAAAGGGGTTTGGTCAATAACCGGGAAACTTTTTAACCAGAACTTTAAGGTCAAAAACCCTTGGGGGTTTTTGGGTCACAAAACCTGTTTTAAGGGTCAAATAACGGGGGTTTTCCCCAAAAAAACCCATTTTTTGGTCATTTACATTTTTTTGGGGGTAAAAAGGGCCAGAACTTTAGGGTATAAAAACCGGGGTTTGGGGGGTCTTTAAAGGGGTTTATGTAAACAAAAACCGGGGTTTTGGGGGTCAAAAACCCGGGGTGGTTTTGGGTATTTTTAAAGTTTGGGGGGGGTCACAAAACCCGGGTGTAGCTCACATAATGGGGTCTTTTCCCAGAAAAAAGGGGGGAAAGGGTCAAAAAACCTGGGGGGAAACTTTAACTTAATAAGGGGCTTTTTTAAGGGGTTCCTTCCCCATGTTTTTTTTGGGGGTAAATCAAGGAACTTTATACTCCAAAACCCGGGGTTTTGGGGGTCAAAAATTTTTGGGGGCAGATCACCAAAACCCTTGGTTTTGGTAAATTACAGAAATTTTTTTGGGCATCCCCAAAAACCCCTTTTAAATTTTTTCCCAAAAAACGTGGTTAAAAGGGAAAAAAATTTTTTGGTTTGGTAGGAGTTAAGGGAAAAGTGGGGGGTCAGAGTCACAGAAACGTGGGGGGTTCAGGTAAAAAAAACGTGGGGGCCGGGTCACGTAACTTTGGTTGGTCGGTCCCCCAGTAACGGGGTTGGTGGGGTTTCCGGAAGTGGGGGTCAGGGCAAAAAAAGTGGTGGTCAGGGTCAAGGTGGTGGTGGTCAGGGTCACGGAAACGTGGGGGTTTGGGTTCACGTTCGGTGGGGTCGGGGTTTAAAAGGAAACGGGGTTGGTCAGGGTAAAGGGTTAAGGGGGGGTCAGGGTCAGGGTAACGTGGTGGTAAGGGTAAAGGGTAACGTGGGGGGTTTAAAGGGAAAACGGGGTTGGTCAGGGTAAAGGGAAAAAGTGGGGTGGTAAAGTGTTTGGTCTGGTAAGTAAGGTGGTCCGGGTTTAAAAACGTGTTGGTCAGGGTAAAGTTCGTGGTGGCCCGGGTAAAAAAACGTGGTGGCCAGGGTAAAGGAAAAGGGGTTGGTCAGGGTAAAGGGTAACGTGGGGTCAGGGTAAAGGGTAACGTGGGGGTTTCAGGGGTAAAGGAAAGTTGGGGTCAAAAGGGCCGGGTTTTAAACGGGGGGGGGAAAGGGTAAAGGGAAAAGTGGTGGCCAGGGTAAAGGAAAAGGGGTTGGGTTTGGGGTTTCACGGAAACGTGGGGGGGCCCAGGGTCACTTTAACGGGGGTTGGTAAGGGTCAAGGTGGTGATATGTGTACTTGGTCAGGGAAAAAGGTTAAACGTGGTGGTAAAGGGTAAAGGGAAACGTGGGGGGTCGTGTCAATTTACTTTGGGTGGTAAAAGGTAAAAGGGTTAACGTGGTGGTCAGGTCAAGGTAACGTGGGGGGGTCGGGCCCGGGTAACTTTGGTGGTCAGGTAAAGGGAAAACGTGGGGGGTTTCGGGATAAAGGGTAACGTTTTGGTCGGGGTAAAGGGTAACGGGGGGTTTCAGGGTAAAGGGGTAAGTGGGGGTTAAGGGTCGGGTAAGTGGTGGTCAGGGCCAAATTTAACGGGTTGTTCAGGGTGGTAAAGGGTAAGTGGGTGGTCAGGGTAAAGGGGAACTTTGGTTTTTAGGGTCAGGGAAAAGTGGGGGTCAGGGTAACGGTAAGGTGGGGGTCAGGGTAAAGGGTAACGTGGGGTCAGGGTCTAAAGGTATTCGGGGTTGGTCGGGGTCAAGGAAAACCGTGGGGGTCAGGGGAAAAGGGTAACGTGGGGGTTTGGGTAAAGGGGAAAGGTGGTGGTCAGGGTCAGGTAACGTGGGGAGGGTTTTTGGGTTTCAGGGTCAAGGTAACGTGGGGGCCAGGGTCAGGGGGAAACGGGGGTGGTCAGGGTCAAAAAAACGTGGGGGTTTTTCAGGGTAAAGGTTAACGTTTTTTGGTCAGGGTCAAAAAAACGTGGGGGGCAGGGTCAAATTTGTGGTTTGGTAAAGGTTAAAGGGTTTAAAGGGGTTGGTCGGGTAAAGGGTAAACGTGGTGGGTCAGGGTAAAAGTTTTAACCTGGGGGGTGGTCCCCAGAAAGTTGGTCTTTTGTGTAACGTGGGGTCGGGAAAGGAAAGGGGTTTGGGTCAGGGAAAGGGTAAGTTGGGTGGGGGTCAAGGTAACGTGGGGGTTTAGGGCCCGGGAAACGTGGTGGTCAGGGTCACGGTAACTTTGGTGGTCAGGGTCGGGGGTAGCGTGGTGGTCGGGGTAAAGGGTTTGGTGGGGGGTTTGGGGTGGGGGGGTTAAACGTGGTGGTCGTGTCAAGGAAACCCTGGTTGGGTTTGGGTAACGGGGTTTCTTTTCCCCGGAAGGGGTTTAGTTTTTAAGGAAAACGTGGTGGCCCAGGGTAAAGGTAACGTTTTCCAGGGTAAAGGGGAAAACTTTGGTGGTCCGGGTAAAATGGGTGGCCGGGGGTTGGTAAGGGCCCAAGGTGGTTTAACGTGGTGGTCAGGGTCAAGGAAAACCGTGGGGGTAGGGTCAAAAAAACGTGGTGGCCCGGGGCCAAAGGTTTTTTGGCGGGGGGTGTGGTTTAAGGGGTTCCCAAGGGTTTACGTGGGGGTTAGGGTAAGGTTTTAACGTGGTGGTAGGGTAAGGTTACGTGGGGGGTCGGGGTTTCAGGTAGCTTTGTGTGGTAGGGAAAGGGGGGGGGGGGTTTTTGGGTAAGGGTGGTGGTCAGTGTAAGGGTTTAACGTGGGGGGTCAGGTCAATTTGTAACGTGGTGGCCCAGGGTAAAAGGTACGTTAGCCGTTTGGGGCGTGGTGGCGGGGAAAAAGGAACGTGGGGGTTTCGGGGGTTAAGGGTTTTAACTTTTTGGGGGTACGGGTCAAGGAAAACGTTTTGGTCAGGGTCAAGGAAACTTTGGTGGTCGGGTCGGTTTACGTTGTGGTCGGGGGAAAAGGGAAAACCCCCCCCCCCCCCCCCCCCCCCCCCTTTCCCCCCCCCCCCCCCCTGGTTTTTGGGTAAAGGTAACGGGGGGTTTAGGGTAAAGGAAAAAGGGGGTGGGGCCGGTGGGGTGGTCAGGGTCAAGGAAACGTGGGGTGGGTAAAGGTGGGGGTTCATAAGGTTTAACGTGGTGGTCTTTTGTAAAAGGTTTAACGTGGGGGTTCAGGGTGGGGGGAAGTGGGGGTCAGGTAAAAGGAAACGTGGTGGTCGTTAAGGTTTAAACGTGGGGGCCAGGAAAAAAAGGGTTTAATTTGGTGGTCGGGTAAAAGGTAACTTTGGTGGTCAGGGTAAAGGAAAATCGGGGTTGGTCGGGGGTTAAAGGTAAACGTGGTGGTCGGGGGCAAGGAAAATTTTCCTATTTTGGGTCGGGGGTTTCAAGGAAACGTGGTTTTCGGGTAAAAGGAAAAATGGGGGTTTCGGGTTTAAGGTAACGTGGTGGTCGGGGAAAAAGGAAACCCTTGGGGGTTGGGTAAAGGAAACCCTTTGGGGTGGTCAGGGTAAAGGGTAACGTGGTGGGGGGGTCGGAAACGTGGTGGTCAGGGTCACGGAAAAGTGGGGGTTTCAGGGTAAAGGGTTTAGCGTGGGTGGTCAGGGTAAAGGTTTGCGTGGGGGTTTCGGGTAAAGGGTTTAACGTGGTGGTCAGTGTCTGGGGAAACGTGGTGGTCAGGGTAAAGGTAACGTGGTGGTCAGTGTAAGGGAAACGGGGTTTGGTCAGTTTTAAGGTAAAGTGGTGCCGGGGTTTAAAGGGGGGTAACGTGGGGGGTTGGGGGTCATGGTGACGTGGTGGTGGGGGTCAAGGTAACGGGGGTGGTCAGGGTAAAGGAAAAACGTGGCGGTCAGGGTCAAGGTAGCGTGGGGTGGGTCCAAGGGTAAAGGGTTTAGCGGGGGTGGTCAAGGTAAAGGGTTTTAGGGGGTTTGGGGTCAGGGTAAGGTAGCGTGGTGGTGGGGGTGAAGGGGTTAGCGTTGCGGGGTTTGGTCGGGTCAAGGTAGCGTGGTGGTCGGGGGTAAAGGGTTTTAGTGTAGCGGGGTTGGTCAAGGGTCAAGGAAAAGTGGTGGTCAGGGTCAATGAAAAACGGGGGTTGGTTTCAGGTTTCAAGGTTACCAAAGCGTGGGGGGACGGGGCCCCAAGGCAGCGTGGTGGTCAGGGTCAAGGTTAGGTGGTTATAATTGCTGGGGCCCAAGGGTTAGCGTGGGGGGCAGGGGTAAAAGGTAGGCTTTGGGTGGGTCAGGGGTTTCCAAGGGGTAAGGAAACGGGTTTGGTCGGGTTCAAGGTGGTGGTGGGGTCGGGTCAATTTTAACGGGTTTGGGGTTTCAGGGTCATGGGTGGTTTTAAGCGGGTTTTGGTCAGGGTAAAGGGGTAAACGGGGTTGGGTGGTTCGGTTTTAAATTTGGTAAGGTTTTGGTTTCAGGGTCGGGGAAAAACGTGGGGTAAAGGGTAAGGTAAGGGGTTGGCCCGGGGTAAAGGGAAAAGGGGTTGGTCGGGGTTAAAGGTAACGGGTTGGTAAAGGGAAAAGGAAAACCTGGTGGTCGGGGAAGGTAACGTGGGGTCAGGGTAAAAGGGTAACGTGGGGGTTTGGGGTAAAGGAAAATTTGGTACCCGGGGCATAAGGTAAAGGGTGGTTGGGTTTAAAGGGTTTACGTGGTGGTCAGGGTCAAGGGACGGGGGGTGGTTGGGGTTTCCGGTTTAACCGTGGTGGTCAGGGTTGGTTTAAAGGGGGTGGTGGGTTAGGTTTCAAAGGTAACGTGGTGGCCCTTGGGTTTCAAAGGAAAAGTGGGGTCGGGCCCAAAGGTTGGTGGTGGTTTTAAGGGTTTTTCAGTGAAAAGGCGTGGGGGCCCAGGGTCAGGAAACGTGGGGGTTTCAAGGTAAAGGTTGCTTTGGTGGTCGGGCCAAGGAAACCCTGGTGGTCGGGGTAAAGGGTTTAAGTGGTGGGTCAGGGTAAAGGGTTTCGTGGGGGTTTGGGGTTTAAAAGGAAACGTGGTGGCCCAGGGTAAAAGGAAACGTGTTGTAAAGGGTAAAGGGTTTAACGTGGGTGGTCAGGGTAAAGGGTTTAAGGGGGTGGAAAGGCGGTGAAGGGTTTAAAGGGGGTGGTGGTCAGGGTCAAGGAAACGTGGGGGTTTAAAAGGGTAATGGATTAACGTGGTGGTCGGGGTAAAGGAAAAGGGGTTTGGTCATGGTCAAGGAAATTTTGGTGGTAAAGGGGGTCAAAGGTAACGTGGGGCGGGGAAAAAGGGAACGGGGTTGGCCCAGGGTCAAAGGTGGTAACTGGGAAAGTCTGGGGAAGGGGAAAGGGGTGGTTTCAAGGTTTAAGGAAACTTTGGTGGTCGGGGTTCAAGGTAACGGGGTTTGGTGGGCCCAAGGTAAGTGCGGTGGTCAGGGTCAAGGTAACGTGGTGGCCCAAGGGGGCAAGGTAAAACGTGGTTTTTCATTTTAAAGGAAAACGTGGTGGTCGGGTAAAGGAAAGTGGGGTCGGGTAAAGGGGTTTAACGTGGTAGTAGGGTAAAGGGTAACGGGGTTTGTCGGGATCAAGGAAAGGGGTTTTTTGGGGGCAAGGTAACGTGGTGGTCAGGGCCCGGGGTTAACGTGGGGTAGGGGGTTAAAAAAGGTAACTTTGGTGGTCGGGGGTAAAGGGGAAAGTGGTGGGGGCCAAGGGGTTCGGGGTTGGAAACGTGGTATTTCGGGGAAAAAGGGTTTTAACTTTGGTTTTAGGGTAAAAGGGGTTCCCGGGGTTTAATCGGGTAAAGGGGAAACCCGTGGTTTTTGGGGTCAAGGTAACGTGGTGGTCAGGGTAAAAAGGAAACGTGGGGTCGGGGTTCAATTTTTAACCTGGGGGGGGTAAGATCGGGGTGGGGGGGGGTTTTTAAACTTTGGGGTTAGTTCTTGGGTTGGGGGGCCGGTAACTGGTGGTCGGGTCAAGGTAATTTTGGTTTTAGTCGGGGGTAAAGGGAAAACGTGGTGGTTAGGGTAAAAGGTAACGTGGTGGTAGGGTAAGGAAAACGTTTTAGTCAGGGTCAAGGAAAAACGTGGGATTTCAGGGTAAGGGGTAATGTGGTAGTCGTGGTAAAGGTAACGGGGGTTGTCAAGGGTAAAGGTAACGGGGGTAGTCGGGGTTCAAGGTAACGTGGTGGTCAGGGTAAAAGGTAACTTGGTGGCAGGGTCAAGGAAAACGTGGTAGTCAGGGTAAAGGTAACTTTGGTGGTCAGGGTAAAGGGAAACGGGGTTTCAGGGTAAAGGTTTAACGTGGTGTCGGGGCCAAGGAACGGTGGTTTCAGGTTAAGGGTAACGTGGTATTTAGGGTCAAGGAACGTGGTGGTCAGGGTCGGGGTTTAACGTGGTGGAAAGGGGCCCGGGGAAACAGGGTGGTCGGGGCCGGGTTTAACGTGGTTTTTCGGGTTTAAATTAAGTGGGTTAGTCGGGGTTTCCAAGGAAGTGGTGGTTTAGTGGGGGAAAGGGTAACGTGGTAGGTGGGGGTTTAAGGGAAAACGTGGTAGCCCAGGGTGGGGGGTAACTGGTGGGTTTGGGCAAAGGAAACGTGGTAGTTCAGGGTAAATGGTAAGGGTGGTAGTGGGGGTTTAAAAGGTAACGTGGAAATCGGGGTTTCAAGGTAAGTGGAAAGTCGGGGGAAAGGGTTTAACTTTGGAAGACCTCTGGGTCAAAAGGGTTTACGTAAAAAGGGTTTGGGAATTTAGGGTAAAAAGGTTTAAGTGGTATTAAAGGGACAAGGAAAACGTGGTGGTCAGGGTGGGGGGTTAAACGGGGTGGTCGGGGTTTAAAGGGAAACTGGTGGGTCAGGGCCCAAGGGTAATTTGTGGTAGTCAGGGCCCGGGTTTAAACTTGGTAGTCAGGGTCAAGGTAACGTGGTATTTTCGGGGGTTAAGGAAACGTGGTAGTCAGGGTCAAGGAAAACGGGGTTTAGTAAGGGTCAGGGGTACGTGGTAGTCAGGGTAAAGGAAACGTGGTAGTCAGGGAAAAAGGAAAATTTTGGTGTAAAGGGTAAAACGGAAACGTGGTAGTCGGGGAAAAAGGAAACGTGGTAGTCGGGTAAAGGAAAACGGGGTTTGTGGGGTTTTAGGAAAAACGGGTGGGCGGGGTTTAAAGGGTTTAAACGGGGGTAGTCAGGGTCAAGGAAAATTTGGGTGTCAGGGTAAAGGGTAACTTTTTAAATCAGGGTAAAAGGTAACGTGGTATTCGGGTTTCAAGGTAATTGGGGTTTATTTCAGGGCCCGGGGTTTAACTTTGGTATTTGGGGTTTCAGGTAACGGGTTTGTCAGGGTCAAAGGAAAAAACCCCCCCCCCCCCCCCCCCCAATTGTATTTAGGGTCAAGGAAACGTGGTAGTCAGGGTCAATTTAACGTGGTAAGCCCAGGGTCAAGGAAAACGTGGTGGTCGGGTAAAGGGTTAACGGGTACATTTGGGTATTTTATATAAAAGGAAATTAACTTAATCAGGGTTCGGACTTTTTTTTATTCAAAAAATTTTTATAAGGGGTCTTTTTTCCTTTATATGGGGAAAAAAAAAATTTGGTAGAAGGTTAAAAGGTAACTTTTTAAAGCATTCTATTTCGGGGTTTTCAATTCCCCATTTTCCCGGGCCCAAAACTTTCATTTCCCCGGGGTTTCAATAAATGAATTTTTGGTATTAAATCTTAACTTCCCGGGTTTTCATTTCAATCTGGTTTAAACCCCCTTAATTTTGGGGTGTCATTTAAATATTCTTGTCTTAAAAATTTCGGGGTTCTCCGGGGTTTAAATCTTAACTTTCCCCGGGTTTAAACTTATTTCCCGGGTTTCAACCTTTATTCTTGTCTTCAATTTAACTTTTCCCCGGGTTTCAATTTACTTTTGTCTTCAACTTAACTTTCCCCCGGTCTTACATTTAAATTTCCGTTTTTCATTCTTAACTTTTGGTCTTCAATTTAACTTTTCGGGTTCAATTCTTACTTCTCGGTCTTATCACCCAAAATTTTTGTCTTCACAAAAAAACTTGTCTTCAAATTAACTTTCCGGGTTTTTAAAACCTTTTCATTCTCCTGTCTTCAACTCTAAATTCCCTTTTTCATTTTTTCCTTTTTCATTTTAACCCTTCTTTTTTCACTGTTTTCACCCCTTTTTTTTTAAATTAAAAATTTGGAAAATTTAAATTTTTAAAATTTAAATAAAAAGAGAAAATTTAAAAAAAATTTAATGTTTTTTTAAAAATTTATTTGGTTTTTCCTTTATTTCCCCTTTTTTCCGTTTTACATTCTCCCACCTTTAAGTCTTAAACCAAACTTTTCTTTTAAATACTCAATTCCTCTTTTTCCTCTCCCCTTCCCCTTTTTTACATTTATTTTTTTTTAATATAATTTTTTTTATATTTATTTCTTTTAATTTATTTTTTTTTAATTCTATATTATTTTTTGGGGGGCACCCCCCTTTTTTGCCCTTTCCAAATCCTTAAAACCCCTTTTTAAACTTTTTCTTTAACAATTCCGGGTTTCTTTTTCTTATCATTAACCCTGTTTAAAAATTTATTCCTGTTTTACTCCTACTTCCTTTTCAAAACTTTTTCCCGGCCACATCTTATTTTTTTACTTTTCCATCTTTTTTTAATCCTTTTTTTTTAAAACCCCCTTTTTCCTTTTTCTTCTTTTTCCCGGGGGTTCTTTCCTCCTAAGCCGGGTTTTTACATTTTAAAATTCCACGGGGCTTTTAAACCCTTCTTTTCCTGTTTACATTTAAAAAAAAGGGAGAAAAAAAATTTTAAATAAAAACTTTTGCTTTTAAATTCTATTTCTTCCCAAAAAAAGTTTTATTTAAATAATTTTTTAAAAAGTTTTTTCCATTTTGGTTTTTCCGGAAAATTTGGGATTAAATTTTAAAAGTGAAAAAAAAATTTATAAACCATTAAATTCTAAATTTTAACAAAAAAAATTAAAGCAAATTTTTTTCCCCCTTTTTTTAAAAAAAATAATTTTTAATTTTAAAATTTTTCAAAATTAATTATTAAATAAAGTATTTTATAAAAGGGGGTTTAAAATAATTTTAAATTTTATTTGGAGAAGGGGGGAAAAGGGAACAAGGTATGTAAAGGGGATTTTGGGGAGATGATTGTTGAAAAAAACCTTTCCTTTTTCCAAGTGGAAGTTTTTGGGGTTTTTTTTTTCCTGTCTAATAAAAACCCCTTTAAAAAAAGGGTTTTTGGTTTTATTAATTTGGAATTCCAGTGAAAATATTATAACCCTTTTTTCCTTTTTTTTAAATGGGTTTTTATTTCACTATTTTGGGGGGGAAAAAGAGGATAAATCTTTATAACGTTAAAATGCGGGGAAAGGGGTAGAAATTTTTTGGGAAAATTTTGTATGGAAAAGAAAAAAACTTTAAAAAACTTGGGTTGTTAAATGTTTTAGAGGGGGAACCAAGAAACAGATACCTTTTAGGGGGTTTAGCTCCCTAAAAAAACCAAAAAGGGGGTTTGGGTGGGGTTTCAAGGGGGGGGAAAAAAAAGGGGAAAAAAGGGAGAGAGAGGGGGGAAGGGGTTTAAAGTTTTTTAAACTTAAAAGTGAGAAAAAAAGGAAAAAGGGTTTAAAAATTTTTAAAAGAAATTGGGGCGAGGAAGTGGGGGGCTTAAGGGAAAAGAAGGAATGGGGTGGAAGAAGGTTTGGGGGGGTTTTAAAAATGTATGTTGGGAGTTTCCTGAAGAGTTTGGGGTTTCCCAGAAAGTGGGTTTTTGGGAGGGGGAGAGGAATTTGGGGGTGGGGTGTAAAAGAGATAAGGGGGGGGCCCTTTGAGAATTTTTATAAAAGGGGTTTAGATGGGTAATCAAAAAAAAAGAGTAAATTTTAAAAAAGAGAGGGAAAAGAGGAGTTTTTTGGAATTTTTTTTTGGTAAAAAGGGAGGAGAAAGGGGGAGAATTTTTGGGGGGAAGATTTTTCAAAAAATTTTGTTGAAAATAAAAAAAAGGGGTTTTTCGGGGGTAAAAGTTAATCAAGGGGGGGAAAGGGTTTAAAACAAATGGGAATTTTTCAGTTTTAAAAAAAAAGGGAGGAGGAAGATTAAGGGAGAGATTAAAAATTTTGGGGGAAAGATTGGGGAGGGAATATTTTGAGGGAAATTTTTTAAATTTGTTGTGGGGGGGAAGGGAAAGCTTGGGGGATTTGTTTTGGGTTAAAAGGGGAAAAAAAAGGGGGAATAAAATTTTTTGGAAAGGGGCGGAAAGAGTATTGGAGGGGGGGAATTTTGGTGGGGAAATTAAAAAGGGGAAAAAATGAAAGGGGGTAATTTTAAAAAAAGGAAAAAACGGGTTTTTTGGGTGGGTTTAAAAATTAAGAAAGTTAAAAAAAAGGAAAAAAAAAAAATTTTAAAAAAAAAAAAAAAAAAAAAAAAAAAAAAAAAAAAAAAAAATTAAAAAAATTTTAAAAAAATTTTTTAAAATTTTTAAAAAAAAAAAATAAAAAATTTATTAAAAAAAAATTTTAAAAAGCAGGTGGGGTTTTAATTTTTGGGAGGGGTTTGGGTTGCAATTATTTAATAAATTTTATAAAAAGGGGGTTTAAGGTACTTTGGGTTTGGGAAAAGAGAGATGCATATTTCCCCTTTGTATAAAGGGAAAAGGGGATAAAAGAGAGTGCAAAAATTTTTTGGTTGGAAAAGGGTCTTTTTGAGTGTCCCGGGTTTTAAAGTGTAGGGTAGAGTTTTTAATTGAAAAAAATTAAAGGATTTAAGAGGGGAAGAATGGAAGTTTTTAAAACAAGGAGGTTTTAAAGGAAAAGGTTTAGGGGGTGTGGGGGACCAGGTGTTTACAGGGGGAAACTATAAGTGAACAGTATTTAGATAAGGTTTAAAGAGGTTTTGTGGTTTTATGGTTTTGGGAAAAGGCTTTTTTGACAGCGTGGTGGGGGGGAAAATTTTTGTGGCGGGGAATGTTGCAAGTGTATGGGGGGAGGTGGGTTTTCTGAAGCAGTGAAGATTTTTTTCGGGATAGTGGGGCCCTCAAGTTAGTTTTATGTGGGAAAAAAGGGGAAAAATTTTTTTCCCAGAAAAAAAGTGGGCCCCTTTTAGAAAAGGGTTTGTAAAATGTCACCGTGGTTTTTTAAAATTTTTTTAATAGTGGGTTGTAAAAAGAAGAAAATGCGAGGGTCTTGGCAAAAAGGCTGGATTTAAAAAAGATAAAAAAATTTTCCCACACAAAGGGGGAAAAGTTGTCACAGTGCTCTTTGTGTTGACACTATGCTCTTGGGAGTTTTCTGAAAAGAAGCTGCAGGATTGGGGGGTTTGAATTTGGTAGGGGTGAAAAAAGAAAAAAATTTTAAAACGGGGGAAATTCGGGAAAAGATTTAAAGGTTATTGAGGATAAAAAAAGTTTAGGTGTTGAAAGATTGAATATCAGTTTGGGAAAGGGAGAGGGTATGGAGGAGGTGAACGTATTAGTTTTTTTGGGGTGGACTTTTGGTCAGGGGAAAGGGTCTATAAAGATAAAGGGTGAATAATGGAAATTGGGGGGGGGGAAAAAAAAATAAAGAGTGGTCCCACTTAGGGTCTGTGGAGACAAAAAATTTTGCCCTTTGGGAGGAAAAGGGGGAATGTATAGAGAAAGTTTTACCCAACGCTCTTATATGGGTGTGAAGCGTGGGTGTAAAATGTTGCAGCGAGGGAAAAGGCTGGGGGGCAGTGGAGAGTCATGTCTGAGGGCAATGTGTGGTGTGAATATAATCCCAGGGGTTTTTCTTTTAGTTTGGAAGTTGGGGAAAGGGGCGGGATTCCCAAAACTGTTGTCCAGGGGCTGGGGAAAGGGGGGTTGTTGAGGTGGTTCGGGACATTTTTGGTGAGAAAGGGAGCGAAACAGAAGGGAATTTTCAAGAGTGTATCAGTCTTTTGTGGAAGGAAGGCGGGGTAGGGGTGGGCCCTAGGAAGGGTTGGAGGGGGGGGGGTTTTAAAAGGAGGTTTTTTTGTCCCGAGGGGTTTTGGACTTCCAGGGGGGGAAATGCGTGAGCGTTTTTGATAGGAGTAATGGAGACAAAGGGTTTTTTTTAAAAATTGACGTGCTTTTGGAAAAGTGTGAGAAAAGGGAAACATTTATAAAGGGAAATTCGGGAAAAAACCGGAAGGGGGGGAAATTGAGTCCGGGGGAAAGGGGGAAGTCGGGTGCCTGCACTCTGAAGGGGGGGGTTGTTAATGTTGCATTTTTAAAAACTGTAGTGAAAAAGCACCCCTTTGGCAAGATTTTTAGGAGTGAATGAGGGTTTAAAAATTTTTTTTCTTTTTCGGGCCCCCTCCCTTTGGTGGGAATCGGCCAGTGTGAAAATAAAAATATATATATAAAATATATATATTTTATATATTATATTTATATATATATAAAAATATATATTTAAAAATTAATTTTTATATTTTTATAAATATATTTTATATATATATTTTATATTATATTTATATATTTATAAATTATATATATATATATATATATAGTATATATAATTTATATATATAAATATATATTTTATATATATATATATTTATTTTATATATATATATTTTTTAAAATATATATATATTAATTATATATATATTTATATTTATATAATATTAAAATTTAATATTTATATATATATATATATATAAAAAATTATTTTTTTATATATATATGTATATGTATATTTATTATATATATTGCGTGTGTGTGTGGGAAGCAGAGGGGAGAGGAGACAGAGGGGAGAGAGAGGGGGGGGAGGGGAGAGAAGAAAGAGGGGGTATATTTTTTGTAAATTTTTTAGGGGTTTCATGAAAAAACAAGAGATAAATAAAAAAGAAAAAAAAACAGAAAAAAATTAATAAAAATTTTTACATACATGAAAGAAATTGTAGGTTCACTCATGGACAGTTAATTTGTACTTTCAAAAAAACGTTTTAAAATTCACTTACACAGCTAAATAATGGGAATAAATTAATAATTAATATAGATGCAATGGAAATATAATAGAACTCCGAAATTGTTACTAAGTGGCCAGAGCTTGGTGGGTTAACTGGGTGAGTGAGGCCCTCTCGTCTAGGTAGTCTGCGGGTCAAGGCTGTCCAGGAGGATGTTATGCTGGGCGCAGATTCTGCGTGGTCCTCCCAGTAATAACATCAAAACTGTTCTCGTTGTTCGGTTGTTGTCCTCTCCTTCGGTTGTTGTCCTCTCCTTCGGTTGTTGTCCTCTCCTTCGGTTGTTGTCCTCTCCTTCGGTTGTTGTCCTCTCCTTAGGTTGTTGTCCTCTCCTTCGGTTGTTGTCCTCTCCTTCGGTTGTTGTCCTCTCCTTCGGTTGTTGTTCTCTCATTCAGTTGTTGTCCTCTCATTCGGTTGTTGTCCTCTCCATCGGTTGTTGTCCACTCCTTCGGTTGTTGTCCTTTTCCTTCGGTTGTTGTCCTCTCCTTGGGTTTGGGTTGTCCTCTCCTTCGGTTTTTGGTCCTCTCCTTCGGTTGTTGTCCTTTCCTTCGGTTGTTGTTCTCTCTTCGGTTGTTGTCCTCTCCTTCGGTTTGTTGTCCTCTCCTTCGGTTGGGTCCTCTTCTTCGGTTTTTTGTCCTCTCCTTCGGTTGGTAATCTCTCCTTGTGTTGTCCTCTCCTTGTGTTGTTATCCTCTACTTGTGTTGTGGTCCTGTCCTTGTGTTGTTGTCTGGTCCTAGGGTTGTTGTCTGGTTCTTGTGTTGCTGTTCGCTCCTTGTGTTGTTCTCTGGTCCTTGTGTTGTTATCCTGTCCTTGAGTTGTTGTCTGGTCCTTGTGTTGTCTAATCCTAGCGTTGCTGACCTCAGGGAATTGGTGAATTGTGAATATCCGAGGGGACAAGGATGGACACCTGAAGCCATGGACCTGAGTGAGGCATTAATAACTTAATGATCTTCCCTTTCAGAACTTCAAGATCTTCGAGAACTTCGAGAACTTCAAGAACTTCGAGACTTTCAAGAACTTCCAGACCTTCGAGAACTTCACCCTTCACCACCATTCCTTCATCCTCACTACCATTCCATCACCTTCACCACAAGATCATCGCCCTCACCACAAGTCCATGACTGTCACCACCAGTTCATCACTCTCACCACCAGTCCATCATTCTCACCACCAGTCCATCAATCTCACCACCAGTCCATCATCCTCACAACCAGTCCATCACCCTCACCACCAGTCAACCCTCAACACTAGTCAATCATCCTCACAACCATTCCATCACTCTCATCACGAGTCCATCACCCTCACAACCCGTCCTCACCTCACCATCAGTCCTCACCCTACCAACAGCCCATCACAAAGAAAGTCGTTCATCACAATTGTAGCCGCCATCACAATCGTCAGTCGTTCATCACAAATCGTCAGTCGTTCGTCACAGTGGGCAGCGTCACAATTGGGCAGTTTTTTCATCCAATCCGTCTGCATCTAAAGGTCAGTCTTTTAAAACCAATCCCCGGC
>NC_069470.1:28880497-28903751 GCF_026875155.1 Cherax quadricarinatus
CCAACAGTCAATCCCCCCTCCCCACAATCCACCCCCCCAAAAGGGGGAAGTGGGGAAGAGAGTTCATCAGAGGGGACACAGATGGACTTCTGGAAGCACAGTAATTCACCGTCCCTACTAGTCCATCACCCTTACCACCAGTCCATCACCCTCACCACCAGTCCATCACCCTCACCACCAGTCCATCACCCTCACCACCAGTCCATCACCCTCACCGTCAGTCCATCACCCTCACCACCAGTCCATCACTCTCACCACCAGTCCATCAGCAGCGAAATAAGTGTGGACGGGAGTTCATCTAGGGGACACAGATGGACTTCTGGAAACACAGTCCTTCACCCTCCCCACCAGTCCTTCACCCTCCCCACCAGACCATCACTCACACCACCAGTCCACCACCCTCACCAACAGTCCACCACCCTCACCGCCAGTCCATCACCCTCACCAAAAATCTATCACTCTCACGACTAGTCCAACACCCTCACCACCAGTCCATCACCCTCCCACCAGTCCATTACCTTCCCACCAGTCCATCACCCTCCCCACCAGTCCATCACCCTCACCACAGACTCATTCACCCTCACTTCCAGTCCATCACCCTCACCACCAGTCCTTCACCCTCACCACCAATCCATCACTCTCACCACCAGTCCAACACCCTCCACACAAGACTCATCACAACATCGTACTGGTGATGTTGTGTGTTGACTGTGTGATGAACATCGTACTTGTGATGTTGTGTGTTGACTGTGTGATGAACATCGTACTTGTGATGTTGTGTGTTGTGTGTGTGATGAACATCGTACTGGTGATGTTGTGTGTTGACTGTGTGATGAACATCGTACTTGTGATGTTGTGTGTTGACTGTGTGATGAACATCGTACTTGTGATGTTGTGTGTTGTGTGTGTGATGAACATCGTACTGGTGATGTAGTGTGTTGATTGTGTGATGAACATCGTACTGGTGATGTTGTGTGTTGTGTGTGTGATACATCGAAACTGGTGATGTTGTGTGTTGAGTGTGTGATGAACATGGTACTGCTGATGTTGTGTGTTGAGTGTGTGATGAAGATGGTACTGGTGATGTTGTGTGTTGACTGTGTGATGAACATCGTACTGGTGATGTTGTGTGTTGAGTGTGTGATGAAGATGGTACTGGTGATGTTGTGTGTTGAGTGTGTGATGAACATGGTACTGGTGATGTTGTGTGTTGAGTGTGTGATGAACATCGTACTGGTGATGTTGTGTGTTGAGTGTGTGATGAACATCGTACTGGTGATGTTGTGTGTTGAGTGTGTGATGAACATGGTACTGGTGATGTTGTGTGTTGAGTGTGTGATGAACATCGTACTGGTGATGTTGTGTGTTGAGTGTGTGATGAACATGGTACTGCTGATGTTGTGTGTTGAGTGTGTGATGAACATCGTACTGGTGATGTTGTGTGTTGACTGTGTGATGAGGAAAGGGGTTACTAACCCATTGTTCCCGGCATTTTAGTTGACTTTTACAACACGCATGGCTTACGGAGGAAAGATTCTTATTCCACTTCCCATGGATAAAAAAAGGAAAAGTAATAAGACCAAGAACTATTAAGATAAAATCAAAGAAAACTCAGATGAGTGTGTATAAATAAACGTGTACATGTATGTGTAGTGTGACCTAAGTGTAAGTAGAAGTAGCAAGACGTACCTGTATCTTGCATATTTATGAGACAGACAAAAGGACACCAGCAATCCTACCATCATGTAAAACAATTACAGGCTTTCGTTTTACACTCCCTTGGCAGGACGGTAGTACCTATATGTTTATATATTTTTATATATATATATTATATATATATATATATATATATATATATATATATATATATATTATATATATATATATATATATATATATATATATTGAGCGTGTGTGTGTGTGTGTGTGTGTGTGTGTAGAGAGAGAGAGAGAGAGAGAGAGAGAGAGAGAGAGAGAGGGGAGAGAGAAGAAAGAGAGAGTATATACTTGTGAATCTTAGCGTATCATGAAGAAACAAGAGATAAATAACAAGAAAAAACAACAGATAACAATTAATAACAGTTTACATACATGAGAAATTGTAGGTTCACTCATGGACAGTAATTTGTATACCAAAAAACGTTTAAAATTCACTTACACAGCTAAATAATCGAATAAATTAATAATTAATATAGATGCAATGTGAAATATAAATAGAACTCCGAAATTGTTACTAAGTGGCCAGAGCTTGGTGGGCGAACTGGATGAGTGAGGTCTCTCGTCTAGGTAGTCTGCGGGTCAAGGCTGTCCAGGAGGATGTTACTGCTGGGCGCAGATTTCTGCGTGTCATCCCCAGTAATAGTATCTAACTGTTCTCGTTGTTCTCTTGGGTTGTTGTCCTGTCCTTCGGTTGTTGTCCTCTCCTTCGGTTGTTGTCCTCTCCTTCGGTTGTTGTCCTCTCCTTAGGTTGTTGTCCTCTCCTTAGGTTGTTGTCCTCTCCTTCGGTTGTTGTCCTCTCCTTCGGTTGTTGTCCTCTCCTTCGGTTGTTGTCCTCTCCTTCGGTTGTTGTCCTCTCCTTCGGTTGTTGTCCTGTCCTTCGGTTGTTGTCCTCTCCTTCGGTTGTTGTCCTCTCCTTCGGTTGTTGTCCTCTCCTTAGGTTGTTGTCCTCTCCTTAGGTTGTTGTCCTCTCCTTAGGTTGTTGTCCTCTCCTTCGGTTGTTGTCCTCTCCTTCGGTTGTTGTCCTCTCCTTCGGTTGTTGTCCTCTCCATCGGTTGTTGTCCTCTCCTTCGGTTGTTGTCCTCTCCTTCGGTTGTTGTCCTCTCCTTCGGTTGTTGTCCTCTCCATCGGTTTGTTGTCCTCTCCTTCGGTTGTTGTTCCTCTCCTTCAGTTGTTGTCCTCCTCTTCGATTGTTGTCCTCTCCTTCGGTTGTTGTCCTCTCCTTCGGTTGATGTCCACTCCTTCGGTTGTTGTCCTCTCCTTCGGTTGTTGTCCTCTCCTTCGGTTGTTGTCCTCCCCTTCGGTTGTTGTCCTCTCCTTCGTTTGGTAATCTCTCCTTGTGTTGTCCTCTCCTTGTGTTGTTATCCTCTACTTGTGTTGTGGTCCTGTCCTTGTGTTGTTGTCTGGTCCTAGGATTGTTGTCTGGTTCTTGTGTTGCTGTTCGCTCCTTGTGTTGTTCTCTGGTCCTTGTGTTGTTGTCCTGTCCTTGAGTTGTTGTCTGGTCCTTGTGTTGTCTAATCCTAATGTTGCTGACCTCAGGGAATTGGTGAATGAGGCATTCATAACTTAATGATCTTCCCTTTCAGAACTTCAAGATCTTCGAGAACTTCGAGAACTTCAAGAACTTCGAGACTTTCAAGAACTTCGAGACCTTCAAGAACTTCAAGAATTTCACCCTTCACCACCATTCCTTCATCCTCACTACCATTCCATCACCTTCACCACAAGATCATCGCCCTCACCACAAGTCCATCACTGTCACCACCAGTCCATCACTCTCACCACCAGTCCATCACTCTCACCACCAGTCCATCAATCTGACCACCAGTCCATCATCCTCACAACCAGTCCATCACCCTCACCACCAGTCAACCCTCAACACTAGTTAATCACCCTCACCACCATTCCATCACTCTCATCACCAGTCCATCACCCTCACAACCCGTCCATCACCCTCACCACCAGTCCATCACCCTCACCAACAGTCCATCACAAACGTAAGTCGTTCATCACAATTGTCAGCCGTTCATCACAATCGTCAGTCGTTCATCACAATCGTCAGTCGTTCGTCACAGTCGTCAGTCGTCACAATCGTCAGTCTTTCATCACAATCGTCAATCGTTCATCACAATCGCAAGTCGTTCATCACAATCGTCAGTCGTTCATCTCAAGCGTCAGTCGTTTATCACAATCGTCAGTTTTTCTTTTCAATCGTCAAACGATTCATCACATCGGGAAGTCGTTCGTTAAAAATCGTCAGTCGTCAAACACAATCGTTGTCGTTTTTTACAAAAGTCCCGTCGGGTTATCCCCAATCGTCGTCGTTCGCCAAGTCGTCAGTCGTTCTTTACAAACGTCAGTCGTTTTTTAAATGTTTAGTGTTCATCGCAAAATTTGTTCCAACCCTTGGGCGCAATCGGGTTTGTTCCCTCATAACGCAGGCGTTCACCCAAAACGTCCGTGTTCATAACATCGTCAGTCTTTAAATACAATGTCAGCGGGCCCTCACAATCGTCAGTCGTTCCCCCAAAAATCGTCAGCGCCTCAAAAATCGTGATTCGTCGTCCCCAAACGTCACAGGTTCATTACTTCTCCCAGTCCCTTTACTCTCACCCCCAGCCATCACAATCACCCCAGTCCATCACCATCCCACCAGTCCCCCCACTCTCAACCCAGTTCCCTCACCCCCTCACCAAACCCCCCCATCCCCTTTTACTTTTGTCCATCATTCTCACCAACCCCGTCCTTTACCCTTCCCCTCCAGGTCCATCCCCCTTTTTAACCCCGTCATCACATTCCCAAACCAAACCATTACCCCTAAAACCGTCCACACTTTCAACCCCCAACCCCTTAAAAATCACCACCAGCCCCTTTACCCCCACGATCAAGGGGGATCATTCTCACCCAAAAGTCCATCACTATTTCCCCCCAGTTCCCCAAATATCACCACCCTTTTATCACTCTCCCCCAAATCCTTTAACCCCCCCACACCAAACCCAAAGACCCTCAAAGTCGTCCATTTATCTTACCAACAGTCCATCATATAAACCCCCGTCCAAAAACTATCCCACCAAATCCATCTCCCCACCCCCAAATCAATCACCCCCCCCCATCAGTCCATCACTCTCAAAGACCCCTCCTTTATTCTCACCAAACCCCTCCACCCCCATCACCAGTCCAAACCAATCACCCAGATCAAACAAACCCCCCCACCACCAAATCCCCTCCCCTCTCAAAAACAGTCCATCCCCTCTCACCCCCAGACATCACCCTAAACCCCCAATTTTATCAAACCCCCCAAAACCCCGTTCTTTTCCCCTCCCACCAGACCTTTACCCCCACCACCAGTCCCCTCACCTTCCCCCGAGTCCCTCACCCTCCCCGTCCCAAAACCCCCACCTTTCCCAAACCATCACCCTCCCACCAAATCCATCACCCTCAAACCCCCTGCCATACCCCCCACCAGTCCAACCCCTTCCCCCAGTCCAAACACCCTCACCACCGTCCAAAAACCCTTACCCTCAGTCCATCACCCCACAACCCCGTCCATCGCAGCGAAAGAATGTGGGCGGGAGTTTATCTGAGGGGACAAGATGGACTTTGGAAACACAATTTCCTTTTACCCTCCCCCCCAGTCCATCACTCACAAAAAAACCCGTTCCTTTTTCCCCCACCACCGTCCACTTCCCTCACCCCCATCCCTTACATCACCACCAAATCTATCACCCCCACCACCATTCCCTTTACCATTTACCCCCAATTTTCATCGCCCTCACCGCCGTCCATCACCCTCACCAAAAATTCCCCTCAATCTCACGACCCGGGCTAAAAAACATCACCAAAAAGACTCATCCCCTCAAAAAGTCCCTCACATTCACCAACCCGTCCATCACCCCTCACCAAAAAGTCCTTTACCCCCAACACAGTCCCAAACACTCTCACCAAAAAGACATTAACTCATACCACAAAATCCTTTCCCTCTCGACCAGGGCCACAAACCCTCACAACCAGTCCACTTCACCCCAATCTAAACACCCCCACCACCGTCCCTCCTCTCAAAAAACCCGTCCTTCACCCCCCCGACCAGTCCCAATTTACCCCCTCCCCCGTCCATCACTTCCCACCAGCCCTTCACCCCACCACCATTCTACCAAACCCCCCACCACCCGTCCATCAAACTATCAAACGACCATCACCCTCACCACCAGTACATCACCCCCACCACCAGTCCCTCACCAGCAAAAAGGGAAATGAGGAAAGGGGGTTCTTTTGGGGGGGCACAAATGGAAATTCGGAAAAAAACAGTCCCTTTAACCCCCCCCACCCGTCCACACCTCATCACCAGACCTTTACCTCCCCACCCGTCAATCACCCCCACCACAAGTCCATCAAACCCGCGGGGTGTGGGGAAGGAAGGGGTTCATTTTGAGGGGAAACAGTTTTGGGTTCGGAAGCCCCAGTTAAATTTTAACCCCTCCCTTTAGTTTCCCTCACCCTTAAACCCCCAGTCCCTCAAACCCCCACCACCAGTCCATCACCCTCACCACCAGTCCATCACCCTCACCACCAGTCCATCACCCTCACCGTCAGTCCATCACCCTCACCACCAGTCCATCACTCTCACCACCAGTCCATCAGCAGCGAAATAAGTGTGGACGGGAGTTCATCTAGGGGACACAGATGAACTTCTGGAAACACAGTCCTTCACCCTCCCCACCAGTCCTTCACCCTCACCACCAGACCATCACTCACACCACCAGTCCACCACCCTCACCAACAGCCCACCACCCTCACCGCACGTCCATCACCCTCACCATCAATCCATCACTCTCACGACCAGTCCAACACCCTCACCACCAGTCCATCACCCTCCCCACCAGTCCATTACCTTCCCCACCAGTCCATCACCCTCCCCACCAGTCCATCACCCTCACCACAAGACTCATCACCCTCACTTCCAGTCCATCACCCTCACCACCAGTCCTTCACCCTCACCACCAATCCATCACTCTCACCACCAGTCCAACACCCTCCCACAAGACTCATCACAACATCGTACTGGTGATGTTGTGTGTTGACTGTGTGATGAACATCGTACTGGTGATGTTGTGTGTTGACTGTGTGATGAACATCGTACTGGTGATGTTGTGTGTTGTGTGTGTGATGAACATCGTACTGGTGATGTTGTGTGTTGACTGTGTGATGAACATCGTACTTGTGATGTTGTGTGTTGACTGTGTGATGAACATCGTACTTGTGATGTTGTGTGTTGTGTGTGTGATGAACATCGTACTGGTGATGTAGTGTGTTGAGTGTGTGATGAACATCGTACTGGTGATGTTGTGTGTTGTGTGTGTGATGAACATCGCACTGGTGATGTTGTGTGTTGAGTGTGTGATGAACATGGTACTGCTGATGTTGTGTGTTGAGTGTGTGATGAACATCGTACTGGTGATGTTGTGTGTTGAGTGTGTGATGAACATCGTACTGGTGATGTTGTGTGTTGAGTGTGTGATGAACATCGTACTGGTGATGTTGTGTGTTGAGTGTGTGATGAACATGGTACTGGTGATGTTGTGTGTTGAGTGTGTGATGAACATCGTACTGGTGATGTTGTGTGTTGAGTGTGTGATGAACATCGTACTGGTGATGTTGTGTGTTGACTGTGTGATGCAGGAAAAGGGGTTACTAACCCATTGTTCCCGGCATTTTAGTTGACTTTTACAACACGCATGGCTTACGGAGGAAAGATTCTTATTCCACTTCCCCATGGATATAAAAGGAAAAGTAATAAGACCAAGAACTATTAAGATAAAATCAAAGAAAACTCAGATGAGTGTGTATAAATAAACGTGTACATGTATGTGTAGTGTGACCTAAGTGTAAGTAGAAGTAGCAAGACGTACCTGTAATCTTGCATATTTATGAGACAGACAAAAGGACACCAGCAATCCTACCATCATTTTTAAAACAATTACAGGCTTTCGTTTTACACCCTTGGCAGGACGGTAGTCCCTATATGTTTTTTATTTTTTATATATATATATTTTATATATATATATATATATATTATATATATATATATATATATATAAAATTATATATATATAATATATATTATATTATATATATTTATAATTTTAAAAATTATATATATATGAGCGTGTGTGTGTGTGTGTGTGTGTGTGTGTGTAGAGGGGAGAGAAGAGAGAGAGAGAGAGAGAGAGAGAGAGGGAGGGAGGAGAGAGAAGAAAGGAGAGTATATACTTGTGAATCTTAGCGTATCATGAAGAAACAAGAGATAAATAACAAGAAAAAACAACAGATAACAATTAATAACAGTTTACATAATGAGAAATTGTAGGTTCACTCATGGACAGTAATTTGTACACCAAAAAACGTTTAAAATACACTTACACAGCTAAATAATCGAATAAATTAATAATTAATATAAATGCAATGTGAAATATAAATAGAACTCCGAAATTGTTACTAAGTGGCCAGAGGTTGGTGGGTTAACTGGGTGAGTGAGGTCTCTCGTCTAGGTAGTCTGGCGGGTCAAGGCTGTCAGGAGGATGTTACTGCTGGGCGCAGATTTCTGCGTGTCCTCCCCAGTAATAGCATCTAACTGTTCTCGTTGTTCTCTTGGGTTGTTGTCCTGTCCTTCGGTTGTTGTCCTCCCCTTCGGTTGTTGTCCTCCCCTTCGGTTGTTGTTCCTTCCTTAGGTTGTTGTCCTTTCTCCTTAGGTTGTTGTCCTCTCCTTCGGTTGTTTGTCTGTCCTTCGGTTGTTGTCCTCTCCTTCGGTTGTTGTCCTCTCTTGGGGTTGTTGCCTCTCCTTCGGTTTTTGGGTCCTGTCCTTCGGTTGTTGTCCTCTCCTTGGGTTGTTGTCCTCTCCTTGGGTTGTTGTCCTCTCCTTAGGTTGTTGTCCTCTCCTTCGGTTGTTGTCCTCTCCTTAGGTTGTTGTCCTCTCCATCGGTTGTTGTCCTCTCCTTCGGTTGTTGTCCTCTCCTTCAGTTTTTGGGTCCTCCCCTTCGATTGTTGTCCTCTCCTTCGGTTGTTGTCCTCTCCTTCAGTTGTTGTCCTTCCTTCGATTGTTGTCCTCTCCTTCGGTTGTTTTTCCTCTCCTTCGGTTGATGTCCACTCTTGGGTTTTGTTGTCCTCTCCTTCGGTTGTTGTCCTCTCC
The DNA here is from genome assembly GCF_026875155.1 of Cherax quadricarinatus. Lineage (NCBI taxonomy): Eukaryota > Metazoa > Arthropoda > Malacostraca > Decapoda > Parastacidae > Cherax > Cherax quadricarinatus. The sequence goes on from NC_069470.1 coordinate 28,889,397, forward strand.
TTCGGTTGTTGTCTCCCCTTGGGTTGTTGTCCACTCCTTCGTTGTTGTCCTCCCCTTCGGTTGTTGTCCTCTCTTCGGTTGTTGTCCCTCCCTTCGGTTGGTTGTCCTCTCCTTCGGTTGTTGTCCTCTCCTTCGGTTTTTTGTCCCCCCCTTCGGTTGTTGTCTCTCCTTGTTTGGTAATCTCTCCTTGTGTTGTCCTCCCCTTGTGTTGTTTTTCCTTACTTGTGTTGTGGTCCTGTCCTTGTGTTGTTGTCTGGCCCTGGGATTGTTGTCTGGTTCTTGTGTTGCTGTTCGCCTCCTTGTGTTGTTTCTGGTCCTTGTGTTGTTGTACCTGTCCTTGAGTTGTTGTTGGTCCTTGTGTTGTCTAATCCTAATGTTGCTGACCTCGGGGAATTGGTGTAATAAAGGCATTAATAACTTAATGTTTCTTCCCTTTCAGAACTTCAAGATCTTCGAGAACTTCGAGAACTTCAAGAACTTCGAGACTTTCAAGAAATTCGAGACCTTCAAGAACTTCAAGAATTTCACCCCTTTACCACCCTTCCTTCATCCTCACTACCCCTTCCATCACCTTCACCACAAGATCATCGCCCTCACCACAAGTCCATCACTGTCACACCAGTCCATCACTCTCACCACCGTCCATCACTCTCAACCACCAGTCCATCAATTGACCCCAGTCCATCATCCTCACAACCAGTCCATCACCCTCACACCAGTCAACCCTAAAACTAGTTATCACCCTCACCACCATTCCATCACTCTCATCCCAGTCCATCACCCTCACAACCCGTCCCCTCACCCCACCACCAGTCCCTCAACCCTCCCAACAAATTTCCTTTAAAACGTAAGTCGTTCATCACAATTGTCAGCCGTTCATCACAATCGTCAGTCGTTCATCACAATCGTCAGTCGTTCGTCACAGTCGTCAGTCGTCACAATCGTCAGTCTTTCATCACAATCGTCAATCGTTCATCACAATCGCAAGTCGTTCATCACAATCGTCAGTCGTTCATCTCAAGCGTCAGTCGTTTATCACAATCGTCAGTTGTTCATTACAATCGTCAATCGTTCATCACAATCGCAAGTCGTTCGTCACAATCGTCAGTCGTTCATCACAATCGTCAGTCGCTTACCACAAACGTCAGTCGTTCATCACAATCGTCAGTCGTTCGCCACAGTCGTCAGTCGTTCTTCACAATCGTCAGTCGTTTATCACAATCGTCAGTCGTTCATCGCATTCGTCAATCGTTCGTCGCAATCGGCAGTCGTTCATCATAAGCGCAGGCGTTCACCACAAGCGTCAGTCGTTCATAACAATCGTCAGTCTTTCACTACAATCGTCAGTCGTTCATCACAATCGTCAGTCGTTCACCACAATCGTCAGTCGCTCATCACAATCGTGATTCGCTCGTCACAAACGTCACAGGTTCATTACTCTCTCCACCAGTCCATCACTCTCACCACCAGTCCATCACAATCACCACCAGTCCATCACCATCACCACCAGTCCACCACTCTCAACACCAGTCCATCACCCTCACCACCAGTCCATCACCCTCACCATGAGTCCATCATTCTCACCACCAGTCCATCACCCTTACCACCAGTCCATCACCCTTACCACCAGTCCATCACATTCACAACCAATCCATTACCCTCACCACCAGTCCATCACTTTCACCACCAATCCATCACCCTCACCACCAGCCCATGACCCTCACGATCAGTCCCTCATCTCACCCAACAGTCCCTCACTATCACACCAGTCCATCACTATCACCACCATTCCTTCACTCTCACCACCAATCCATCACCCTCACCACCAGCCCATGACCCTCACGATCAGTCCATCATTCTCACCAACAGTCCATCACTATCACCACCAGTCCATCACTATCACCACCACTCCATCTCCCTCACCACCAGTCAATCACCCTCACCATCAGTCCATCACTCTCACGACCACTCCATCATACTCACCACCACCACCCCCTCTCACCAGTCTTCACACTCACCCCAGATCATCACCCTCACCACCAAATCCATCACTCTCAAACACCAGTCCATCACTCTCACCACCAGACCTCACCCCCACCACCAGTTTATCACCCCCAACACCAGTTCATCACTCTCACCCCCAGACCATCACTCTCACCACCAGTCCCTCACCCTCACCCCCCAGACCATCACCCTCACCACCAAATCCATCACCCTCAACACCAGTCCATACCTCTCACCACCAGACCATCACCCTCACCACCAGTCCATCACCCTCAAACACCCGTCCAATCACTCTCACCCCCACACCATCACTTCACCACCCGTCCCTCACCTTCACCAACAGTCCATCACCCTACCGCCAATCCTTCAACCCCTTTTCACCAGTCCATCACCCTCACCACCAGTTCATCACCCTCAACACCAGTCCATCACTCTCAACACCAGTCCATCACTCTCACCACCAGTCCATCACCTTCACCAACAGTCCATCACCCTCACCGCCAATCCATCACCCTTATCACCAGTCCATCACCCTCACCACCAGTCCATCACCCTCACCACCAGTCCATCACCCTCACCAAGAGTTCATCACATTAGCCAATCGTTTGTCACAAGCGTCAGTCGCTCATCACAGTCGTTAGTCGTTCATCACAATTGTCAGTCGATCATCACAATCATCAGTCGTTCATCACAAGTGTCATTCATGCAACACAATCATCAGTCGTTCATCACAATCGTCAATCGTCCGTCACAATCGTCAATCTTTCATCACAATCGTCTGTCGTTCATCAAAATTTTCAGTCTTTCATAACAATCGTCAATCGTTCGTCACAATCGGCAGTCTCTCCTCACAAGCGTCAGTCATTCATCTCAATCGTTAGTCGTTCATCACAATCGTCAATGGTTCGTCACAATCGGCAGTCGTTCATCACATGCGTCAGTCGTTCACAACAATCGTCAGTCGTTCATCACAATCGTCAGTCGTTCATCACAATCGTCATTCGTTCATCACGATCGTCAGTCGTTCATCACGAGCGTCAGTCGTTCTTCACAATTTCAGTCGTTCATCACAATCGTCAGTCGTTCACCACAATCGCAATCGTTTGTCACAATCGTCAGTCGTTCATCACAATCCTCAGTAGTTCATCACAACCGTCAGTATATCACAATCGTCAGTCGTTCACCACAATCATTAGTCGGTCATCACAGTCGTCAGTCGTTCATCACTATCGTCAGTCGTTCATCACAATCGTCAGTCGTTCATCACAAACGTCAGTCATTCATCACAATCGTCAGTCGCTCATCACAGTCGTCAACCGTTCTTCACAGTCGTCAGTAGTTCATCACAATCGTCAGTTCTTCATCACAATCGTGACTGGCTCGTCACAATCGTCATAGGTTCTTCACTCTCACCACCAGTCCATCACCTTCACCATCAATCCATGAACCTCACCACCAGTCCATCACCCTCACCACCATCCATCAACCTTACCACCAATCACCATCAGTCTATCGCCCTCACCATCAGTCCATCACCCTTATCAACAGTCCTTCACCCTCGCAATCGTCCACCCTCACCGTCAGTCCATTAAACCCCACCACCAGTCCCTCACACTCCCATCAATCCATTTACCTCACCACCAGTCATCACCCTCACCACCAGTCCATCACCCTTACCACCAGTCAATCACCCCTTTCCATCAGTCTACACCGTCACTTACAGTCCATCACCCTCACCACCCGTCAATCCCACCAGTTCATCACCCTCACCATCAGTCCATCACCCTTATCAACAGTCCTTCATCCTCGCATCAGTCCCCCCTCACCGTCAGGGCCATCACCCTCACCACAATCCATCACCCTCACCACCAGTCATCTACCCTACTATAGGTCCATCACCTTTACCACCAGTCAATCAAACCCTCCCACCAGTCCATCACCCTACCATCAATCCATCACCCTCACCACGTCTCACCTCACTACGGTCCATCACCTTTACCACCAGTCCATCACCCTCACCACCAGTCCTTCACCCCCACCCTTAGTCATCACCCTAACCACCAGTTTATCAAATTTCCACAGTCCATCACCCTCACCACCGGTCCATCCCCTCCAACGCCAGTCCATCACTCTCACCCCAGTCCATCACCCTCACCACCGTTCTTCAACCCTCAACACCCGTTCATCACCCCGAAACACCAGTTCATCATACTCGCTACCGGTCTACCACCTCAACATTAGTCCGTCACCTCCCCCCACCCCGTCCGTCACTCTCACCACCATTCCATCACCTCACCACCAGTCCATCACACTCACCCCCATTTCCCTCACCCGCACCACCAGTCCGTCGCCTTCAATATCAGTCCACTGTAACGAAAAGTCCATCACCCTCACCACCAGTCCATCACCCTCACCACCAGTCCTTCACCCTCACCACCAATCCATCACCCTCACCATTAGTCTTTCACCCTCACCATCAGTCCATCACTCTTACGACCAGCCCCTAACACCCCCAACCCAAACATTCTCACCACCAGTCTATCACCCTCACCACCAGTCCATCACCCTTACCATAACTCCATCCCCCTCACCACAAGTCCATCACTCTATCAGTCCTCACCTTCACCAAGAGTGCATCACCCTAACCGCCAATCAATCATTCTCACCACCAGTCCATCACCCTCACTAAGAGTTCAGTCGTTCATCACAATCGTCAATCGTTCATCACAATCGTCAGTCTTTCATCACTATCGTCAGTCGTTATCACAATCGTCAGTCGTTCATCACAATCGCCAGTCGTTCATCACAATCATCAGTCGTTCATCACAAGCGTCAGTCGTTGAACACAATCGTCAGTCGTTCATCATATTCGTCAGTCGTTCATCACTATCGTCCGTCGTTCATCACAATCGTCAGTCGTTCATCACAATCGTCAGTCGTTCATCACAATCGTCAGTCGTTCATCACAATCGTCAGTAGTTCATCACAAGCGTCAGTAGTTCATCACAAGCGTCAGTCGTTCATCATAACCGTCAGTAGTTCATCACAATTGTCAGTCGTTCATCACAAGCGTCAGTAGTTCATCACAAGCGTCAGTAGTTCATCACAATCGTCAATCGTTCGTCACAATCATCAGTCGTTCATCGCTATCGTCAGTCGTTCATCACAATCGTCAGTCGTATACCACAATCCTCAGTCGTTCATCACAATCGTGACTCACTCGTCACCACCAGTCCATCACTCTCACCATCAATCCATCACCCTCACCACCAGTCCACCCTCACCGTCAGTCCATCACTCTCACCGCCAGTCCATCACTATCACCAGTCTATCACTATCACCACTAGTCCGTCACTCTCACCACCAGTCCATCACTCTCACCACCAATCCATCCCCCCAAACCACCAGTCCATCACAATCACCACCAGTCCATCACTCTCGTCACCAATCCATCCACTCTCACCACCAGTCCATCACCCTCACCCCCAGTCCATCACTCTCGTCACCAATCCATCACTCTCACCACCAGTCCATCACCCTCACCACCAGTCCATCACTCTCACCACCAGTCCATCACCCTCACCACCAGTCCATCACCCTCACCACCAGTCCATCACTCTCACCACCAATCCATCACCCTCCCCAAACAGTCCATCACCCTTACCACCAGTCCATCCCCCCTCACCATCACTCTCACAACCAGTTCATCACTCTCACCACCAGTCTATCACCCTCACCACCTTCCATCACCCTCACCACCAGTCCATCACTCTCACCACCAGTCCATCACCCTCACCACCAGTCCATCACTCTCACCACCAGTCCATCACTCTCAACCACCAGTCCATCACTCTCACCACCAGTCCATCACCCTCACCACCAGCTATCACTCTCACCACCATTCCATCACTCTCACCCCCCAGTCCATCACCCTCACCACCAGTCCATCACTCTCCCCACCAGTCCATCACCCCCCCACCACCAGTCCATCACCCTCACCCCCCAGTCCATCACTCTCACCACCAGTCCATCACTCTCACCACCTGTCCCATCACCCTCACCCCAGTCCATCATCTCACCACCAGTCCATCACAGTGACCACCAGTCAATTACCAAAACAACCGCGATTTGGAAGTGGGGAAGGTTAACATCCGGTCGCCCACTGATTGTAAACTGGAAAAGAAAAACCACACTTGACTAGACCACATCTGACTATAACCACATCTATGACCACACCTTTACCATGACACATTTTTGACTACGACCACACCTGTGTGGAGAGCCAGAAAATGTAAATTTAAAAGTATGGATAAAGAAGAAGCTTAGATTCAATTTTGATAATATAGCATCGAAAGCTAAAAACTTTCCCGAAGTACAGTAAGTACAAGAATGTGAGTTACCTGACTTTTGCCCACACCTGGCCCTGCCCCCCTGGCCCTGCCCACACCTGGCCCTGCCCACACCGACCTGCCCACACCTGACCCTGCCCACACCTGATCCCTTGCCCCACACCTGACCCTGCCCCCACCTGACCTTGCCCACCCCTGACCTCTGCCCACACTTGACCCTCCCCACACCTGACCCTGCCCCACCTGACACTAACCACACCTGACCCTGCCCACACCTGGCCCTGCCCACACCTGGCCCTGCCCACACCTGGCCCTGCCCACACCTGACCTGCCCACACCTGACCCTGCCCACACCTGATCCTGCCCACACCTGACCCTGCCCACACCTGACCTTGCCCACCCCTGACTCTGCCCACACTTGACCCTCCCCACACCTGACCCTGCCCACACCTGACACTAACCACACCTGACCCTGCCCACACCTGACACTGACCACGCCTGAACCTGCCCACACCTGACCCTGCCCACACCTGACCCTGCCCACACCTGACTTTGTCCACACCTGACCTGCCCACACCTGACCCTGCCCACACCTGACCCTGCCCACACCTGACCCTGCCCACATCTGACCTTGCACCCCTGACCCTGCCCACAATCTAACCCTACGCACACCTGACGATGACCACACCTGCCCTGCCCACACCTGAGTTTACACACACCTGACCCTAACCAACACCTGACCCAGGCCAATAAACCCGAACCTCACCACACCCGACCCCTGCCCAACCTGACTCGCCCACCTGACCCTGCCCACACCTCGCCCTGCCCAAGCCTCTCCCTGCCCACACTTCACCCTGCCAACACCTACCCTTGCCCCACCTCATCCTTTCCCACACCTCACCTGCCCCACCTCACCCTGCCCACACCTCCACCCTGCCCACACCTGACCGTAACCACACCTTGGATGACCACATCTGACCCACCCACACCTGACCCTACCCATAAATGATCCTGTCCCCACCTGACCCTGACACACCTGACCCTTCCTTACACCTACCCTGCCCAACCTGACCCGCCTCACCTGACCCTGCCCACATCTGACGATGACCACACCCTTACCCTGCCCCACTGACCCTGCCGCACCTGACCCTCCCCACATAACCTAACCCATCTGACCCTGCCCACAACCCCTGCCCCGGGCCCAACCGGCCCTGCCCAACCCCTACCCCTTCCCAAACCCCGGCCCCGGCCCACAACTTGGGGGACCCTTTGGGCCCCCCCGGATTTTCCCCCAAAAACGTGTTTTTTCCCCACACCCCCCGGGGGGCCCAATGGCATAACCTCAATGAAAAAAAGGGAACCCCGGGGGGGGACAAAAAGCCCGAACCCCCCAACCTGAGGGAAACCCCTTCCCGCCAAATTAATTTGGCCCTCAGGAGGGGGAAAACTACCGGGGGAAAGGGGGGGAAAACCGGACCCTGAAGGGGCCCCTTACATTAAAGGGGGGGCCCAAACCCCCGGATGTTGGGGTCGGGGGCCCCCGCAGGGTCAACCTGGGCCCCAAACCCCCGGTTTAAACACCGGACCCCCAACAACCCAAAGGGGGGGAAAACCCGGGGGGAATCCCCAACAAAACCCGGGGGGGCCCAAGATTGGGCCCCCCGGGGGGGAACCCTGCCCAAATGTGCCCCCCACCCCCCCAAAGGGGGGTTTAACCCCCCAATTTAATTTGAACCCCCACCAACCCCTAAGGGGGCCCCAAAATAGGGGGGGCCCACACCTAAACCCTTCCCACATGGAGTAAAAATTTGGGGAAACCCAGGGGGGGGGGGGGTAAGAAAAACCCCCCCAAAATGAGGGGGGGGAATGACCCGGGAACCCCGGGGATTTTCAAAACCCTTGGAAATCCCCACCCTTGAGGGGGACACTGAGGGACCACAACCTTCCCTCCCCCCAAAAAAAGGGATTGAAATCCCCCAACCCATTGACCCCCACGGGACATCCCCGGGGGGCCCCCCAATTTGACCCGGGGGGGCCCCCAAATAATTAAAAAAAGGGGGGTCCCCAAAAGGGCCGGTAAACCAACCCCCCCACCCCTCCCCCCCAAATTTGCCCCTTTAAACCCCCAAAAATTTGACCTGCCCACACCTGCCCCTGTACCCATCTGCCCCCAACCCCACGCCGCCCCCCTGCCCACCCCTGACGTGCCCCCAACCAAACGCTGCCCAAAACCTGACCCTGCCCACACCTGACAAGGGACCACATTTTACCCTGCCCACCCCTGCCCCTGCCCCGCCCCTGACCGTGACCACCCCTTTAACCCAATTTTACCCCAAAAACCCTGGCCCACCCCTGACCATACCCTTAAATGACCCGCCCACACCTGATTTTTATCCCACCCCCCTTACCCTTACCACACCCGGGCCCCTCCCATAAATGACCCTCCCCACCCCCTTGACCCTGCCCACACCTGAACTCGGGCCCAAAACCCTAAACCCTGCCCACCCAACCCCTTCCCCACACCTGCCCCTACCCATAAATGACCCTGTCCCCCAAAAAAACCCTGAAAACACCTGACTTTGCCCACACCTGCCCCGGCCCAAACCTGACCCGCCCACATTTGACCCGGCCCCCACCTAAACCCGCAAAACCTTGACGATGCCCACACCTGACCCCTGCCCACACCTAAACCCTGCCCACACCAAACCCTTTTCCCCCCCACCGGGACCCTGCCTTACACCTCCCCTTATGAAAAAAGGGTTTTAAGGGAAACCCGGCCCCTGACGCCCCCGGGGGAAAACAGGGGGTCGGGGGGAAAACATAAATATCGTATATAAAATACTGCAAGGTTTTGGGACAATGTGGACGGGGAGAAAAGGGATCAAATAAAAAGGGGACAAAATTTTGAAAATTTGAAACTCCTATTAGTCAAAGGGATGTTGGGATTTTATTTTTCAGTCATAGAGTTGTCGGGAAGGGGAAAAACCCCTAGCAAGTTTTCGTAGTAGAGGGCGGGGAACCAGGGGCCCAGGGAGAGAGAGGCCCTAGTGCAAACGGGGGAAGAAGGGGGACCGGGAGCTGAGTCTCGCCCCCGGGCAACCACAATTGGGTAAAGTGTACACACACACCCACACACACACCCCCACACACCACCATTTGTAAAGGGCCAGGTAAACAGGCTGAGGAAAAAAAGAGGGGAGCCACAAAAAAGGGCCCGGGAATATGTGTGAGGACCCTCAACATAAAAATTTCCCGGGAAGTATTTACATGGGGGCTAAAGGGGACACTGGGAAGTAAAAAACATTGGCGTACAAAAAACAAAGGGTTTATCCCAAAACCCGTTTTGGATGAATTACACACAATTGGGGGAGAGGTGGGGGAAAGCCCCAAAATTTCCCCTTTGATACCTCAAAGGCGGGGGGACAGGACAACCTTCTCCCCCCATGGGCCCCTTAAAGAAGACCCGGGGGACACTACGTTTCCACAAACCCAAAAACTTAAACCACCCCCCTTTGAAACTGGGCAACAACCTGAAGTATGGAAGAAGGAAAATGTAGCCCCATTTTTAAAGGAAAGGGACAAAATGAAGCACTATAAAAAAGATCAGTGTCACTGACTGTATAGTTTTCAAAGTTTTTAAAAAAAAAAAAAAAGTTTTATCATGAGGAGGGGTGGGGGAAAACACCTGGACGGAAAAAGATTATAAACGACACCCAGCCGGTTTCAGGGAAAGGGCAACTCCTTTTGTCCCCCAACCTACTGGAGTTTTATTAAAAAGGTAACAAGTAAGAAATGAGAGGGAGGGGGGGGTTGGGATTGCATTTTCGGGCAGTGCAAGAACCCTTTTCTACCCCCGTTCCTCACAAGAGATTAGTCCCGAACTAGAGGAACGGGCACGTAAAAAGGGAAGGGGCACTCAAGGGGATCAGAGAATACCTAACAGAGAGGCAACAGCGAGTCATGGCCCGTGATGATTTTATCACAGGGGCCCCGGGTAAACGAGCGGCGTCCCACAGGGGTGAGCCCCGGGGGACCAGTGCTATTCTTGGTATTTTGTAAAAGACATAACCAGATGATGTAAGTTAATGAGGAGAAAAAATCAAAACTTTGGACCAACGGGGCTACAAAGAGACCTGGACCTAAAATTTTAAAAACCCCGAAAATTTGCAAAGTCTGAAGTTTGGAGGGGGGCAAAAAAAGCCCGCGGGACAGAGTATAGATAGGGGGAAAAGGCTGCAAACCCCCACTCAGGAGAAAGCCCTTGGGGGAAGTATAAAACCCGAGTAAAATCGCCAGAAGCACACGTTAACCAAAATAACTGTGCGGCTTAGGGGCGTTTGGGGAAAAACCTGAGAATAGTTTCCGGTACCCCTGTAAGGAATGGGTTAAAACATTTTTATACACTGTGCACGCAGGCCCATACTGGGTACCAGCACCTGTTTGGAAAAACCCCCCCCTGGTCAAAAAACTCAAGAAAATTTTTAGAAAATGCAAAGGTTTGCAACAAGGGTGGTTTCAAGCTAAGGGAAATGGCCTATGAAGGGAAAAGGGTTTAAAGGGGAAAACGGGCTGACAACACTGGGAAGGGCAGGGGGGTCCGGGGAGCATGATAACGCAAAACAAAAAAACTGGTTGGGGTAAAAAGGGGTTTTGGGAAATATTTCCCTTTAGTCAAAGTAGTTTTGGAAAAGGAATGTCTGGGATGCGTTTTAGTGGAGGGGGAAAAATATACATTTGTTTAAGACGAGGTATGAAAAAGCTCATGGGGGCAGGAAAGGGGGGGACCCGCAGCGGGCAGTGAAGAGCGGGGGCCCGGAGCTGAGTCCTACCCCCAGCAACCACAATTAGGTGAGTACAATTAGGGGATTTCAAAATCCACACACAAACACAAACACACACACGCCCCACACACACCCCACACAAACACACACACTCCCTACACACAACACACACACAAACACACCACGTAGAGGATCACGCGGTTTGAGCCCTGGGTTTTTTTGGTAATTTCTGACTGGACCAAAGGAATAGAAATGCGGGATAAAAGGCGTGTGCATGCATAAAAGTGCATATAAAAACTTAAGCCCGGAAAAAAAGGAAATTTTAAGTGAACAGGAAAAAAAAAAATAGTAAATTTGCCCCAAGTGCTTAAATGGGGGCCCCATGGAAGGAAGGTGAACGGTTGAGTTTAGGCCCCAAATAGTGTTGCCACACATAACGCAGTGGGGTATTTGAAGAATAAGTGCGACCCCAAGACCCGGGAGATAAAGAAATATGTATAGATGTTTTCAGTAAATAGAGGAGTGAAAAAATTAGAGACTAGTGAAATAAGTTCCCAAGGAAGTTTTTGAAAAAAATTTCCCAGAAGCATCAAGGATCTAAAAAAAGTGGGGCCCCGGAACTGGACGGAAACCGGGGAAAATTTCTCCAAATGCCAGCCGCCCCGTAATATTCACCTAGTTTGGTTGCATTTGGGGCAACAGTACCAGTTTTAAACTGGAAAAAGGGGAAACACTCTCATCGAGCTATCAGATAAGAAAAAAGCAGCATTTACTGGCTTTAAAAGAATTTTTTTGAGGGGTAGGGGAGTTAAACAGTTAATGAGAGGTAGGGCCACAAAAGAGGCGAGGGCCCAGTATACAGAATTTAACGTAAAATTTTTAAACACACAAAACAGCCCCCAGTGGGAACCAAAAGATGGGTACATATGCAAACATACAAAGTACATAAAGTGGGAAATAAGGACTTTTACCCAAAAAAAAAAACGGACCCACAACCCCACTATTGAGTACGGATCTGCGTTAAAGGGACTTGAATAGCTTAAACTGCACACACACACACACACAAAACATACACACACACACACACAACCACCACACACCCACCCAAACACACACCCACACCCCACCACCCACCACCAACACACACACAAAACACACACCCCCACACAAAATATATTATAAAAGGATTTTACACCTTCCCCGTTTAATTGGGCCCCCCAAAACCCCCCCTTCTTTTCCCCTTCTCTCTTCCCCCCTCTTCCTCTCCTCTCTTCCTCTCTCTCTCTTTTCCTTTTCTCTCTCCCCTCTTTTCTCTCTCTCTCTTTCCTCTCTCTCTCTCTCTCTTCCTTCTTTCTCTTTCCCTTTTCCTCTCTCTTTCCTCCCCTCTCTCCCCCTCTCTTTTCCCCTCCCTCTCTCTTTCCCCTCTCTCTTCCCTCTCTCTCTCCCCTTCCCCCCATTTTTTTTTTTTCACAGGGTTTTACAAGGTTAAGGGTCCCTAAAAATTTTTTGACAAGCTATTTTTCAGGTTAAGGATTCCTAAAATTTAAATTGGGAAGCTAAGAGCTGTTACCTCATCACCATTTGAAAACATTTTTATTGTTATGGGGAAAATACAAGTAGGGAACAGGGGTAAATTGGGGCCCTCTTTGGGCCCCGCATTTTCATCTGGGAATCAAATGACTTTATCCCCCTTGACTTTATTAAAGGGTGTACAATGGGGTCCATATCGAGTATCTTTGGGATATTTTGAACTCAGATGGGGGTGATGTTCTTGGGGAAGGGGGACAGCCCGAGTGAACTTTGCTCTTTTTTTTTCCCTTTTTTGGCATAAAAGCCCGGGGCCCCACTGTCCCAATTTGGAAAACCCAAATGTGGTTCTTTGAAAATTTTGGGGGTTTTACATAAAAAGGGAAGGCCCCCCACCAAACCCTCCTTTTGTTGAAGGCCTCTGCGAAATGCAATCTATCCCCGGATTGGGGCCCGGGAGAGATGAGGGTCCCTTTTCTCTGTTCTCTTCTGTCAAGCAGTCCCCAATGAGAGGGGGGGGAAAGGGAAAACCCAAAAAAGTGGACATACTCAAGGTTTTTGAGCGGGACTTTTTCCTTGTACAGAATCTTGCAACCCCCACTGCAAGCAATGCGAGAAAAGGCGAAGTGCTGAAAGTTCCCCTTGCCTTGTTTGCAAATTTACATGTTCCATTTTTTATTTGGGAGTCAAATTTCACCCCAAGGACATCAATTTTCTCCGGGTCCCAAACACCCTCCCCAATCATCCTTATACGCCCAGCATTACCATCAGGGTCTAGAACGATCATCATTTGCGTTTTCCGGGTGAAAGTTATTTGCCTTTAATTTCCCCAAGCTGAATAGCTCTCAGTGGTGATTGATGTAGCTTAGAGCAGCTGGATTTCTTCTTTTGGATGAGTGAATGCAGTGTACAGCGTCTGCATATGCAGGGTTTTTGGGATGGATTAAAAAGGGTTGAAGTAGACTTCCATAACAATGCTCCCAGCACGCTTCCTTGTGGAACACTTGCCCAATGGATGTCTTTTCAGGTGACCCCCAATTTCCCCGTGCTTGAATTTTTTTTTTAAGAGGCCCCCTGGTGCCACACCCGGGCGAAAGGCCCGCAAAGTCCAGTGCTACCACACGCTGATTTGGATTCACCATGCTGGACCATTAGTGGAGGATTTAAAACAATGCACAGATAACTTTCCCGAACCATATTGACGACACAAAAATATGATGGGATCAAAAAAAATTGTCATTTGTCTTGAATTTTGTCTCAGGATCTTCCAGTGATGACAGAAGGAACTGGGTTTTTAGTTGCTAATTTTTCCTGCTCTTCCTTTTTTAACAGGGGCTACTTTGCCTCTTTCCATAGAGAGGGGGATTTACACTGATAGACAGTGCGAAAAATGCGAGTTAGAGGTGCTGCTAGTGGTCTGCACATCTTCTCAGCAATCTTGGGCTCAACTTGTCTGGGCCCCCGCCTTTTTGGTCAAGCGATTTAAGAAAAAAATGCACCCCTCCTGCCTTATTGTCCCATGACATTTTTGAATAGTTCTTGCAGCACCAAAGGGGGGTCCCCTTTTGGGTCAGGAACTTGCATTTTGGGAGCAAAGTGTTCAGCAAAGAGGTCCGCAGGTACAGTAGAGGTGGGGCCCATCCGTCGATTTAGAGGTGGAATGAGTTTATCAGGCAGATAACCTTGTTTCCTTT
>NC_069470.1:28904251-28933783 GCF_026875155.1 Cherax quadricarinatus
TGGCATTGTTATCATCCTGAAGTTTGGGTTTCTGTGAGCGCTATAATGCCCGGTGACCCTCTTTGATCTTTGTGCCACTCCTCCCACTTGTTTGTTTTTCCATCAGCATTTGTGTACCATACCTTTAGTTTCCTTTCCAACACTGTGGTTTGGGGGGCCTGTGGGGGTAAACCTCGTGCATACTGTGGGTTCTATGGTTGGGGGTTGGGTGGAAGCTATGGGGATGGATTGTAGTGTGTTTTTGGGATGGTTGTGATGGGTTTTGGGGGGTTTTTTGAGGATAGTTGTGTGTGTGCTTGCCCTTGCTGCTCTGTTCTGCTCTGACTGACCTCTGCGGGTTTCCCATCCTTGTCTTTTTTCCTAGCTCCTTTCCCCTTTTTTGTCCTCCCCCTAAAGCTGCTGTCGCTCTGTTTTGTTCTGTCTCTGTCTAGGAACACCTTGTACTCTTCCGAGTTTTTCAACGTGGTTTCTTTTGGAGGATCCTGTTCGCACTGTTTCTGTCCTGAGAATCAGCTTGATTGGTCGGTTTTCCCCTTCAAGTACCCTTTCTCTGAAAATTTACAATCTCATCCATGTCTTCTCCCCCTATTTCCATGATGATTTTCTCAATCCCTTTCTTTCTTCCTGCCGTCTTTAGTGTGTTTTCCTTTCCTCTCTCTCCCAAAAAGCCCATGGATAATTACTGATTTTGCCCTTTCCTCCTCCAATGCCTCCCCCTCTGTGACTCTGGTTCCTGTCTGTATGTGGTCTTTTTTCCCCCTTGCTTTTTTCCAGTGGCTCTTGGTAGCTGGTTGTGCCTCAGCATTCGCCCTATCTCCCTCTTCATGCACCCAGCAAATTTTCCCTTTCACTCCCTGGCCCTTCTTTGCAGGCTGATATGACCTTAGCATAATTCATATCTCCTTCCTTCCTGTTCAGCCTCTCGCTTCATAGCTGGTCTTCTCTTGTCACTGCCCCTGGGGGACTTGCTTCAGCTGTTTACCTCAAATTCTAGGACCCTTACACTGGCTACTGCAGTTTCGACTTGTGCCTCCCAATTCTTCGTCTCCTTTTCAAACTTCTTTTTCCCATTTCACAGAGAGCTCTTTCTCCATTTTTTCAGAAAACTCTCCTAATTTTCTCTCCCATTCTTGTTCCATCCTTTTCCACTGCTCCTCCATCTATTCCTCCCTGCCAGTACCATTGTCATCTGATCCCTGATTCCTGGGAGTCCCAGCCATTTTTTTAATTGAAAGAGAGACAGAGAGAGAGAGAGAAGGGAAAGGTAGAAGGAGAGAGAGAGAGAGGGAGAGTGAGAAGGGAAAGGGGGAGAGAGGGAGAAAGAGAGAGAAGGGGAGGGTAGAAGGAGAGAGGGGAGAGAAGAGAGGGGAGGGGAGAAAAGAGAGAGAGAGAGGGGAGAGGGGAGAGGAGAGAGGAGAGAGGAGAGAGAGAGAGAGAGAAGAGAGAGAGAGAGAGAGAGAGAGAGGGGAGAGAGAGGAGAGAGAGAGGGAGAGGAAGAGAGAGGGGAAGGAAGGGGAAGGAGAGAGGGGAGAGGAGGAGAGAGAGAGAGGAGGAAAAGAGAGAGAGAGAGGAAGAGAGAGAGGAAGAGAGCTACCTCAGCACCCTACCTCTCTCAAGGGCAGGCACCTTACATGCCCTACACACCCACCACCTCAAGCTGACCACATCATAAATGAGGAGCCAATCTATCAGCATCCTGTCGGCCAACATTAGAGGTTTCATTACTAATGTTGGAGAGCTCACACATAGTTTTGTGAACACTCGACATCCCGACATGATAGCTGTTGTTGAAACATTTTTGGATGACAGGACTCCGGAAAATTTTGCAAGAATTGCTGGCTACACTTCATGGATGAGAAGAGACAGGCAAGGGCAAGGAGGAGGTGTTGCTGTGTGCTTCTCTAAAAGTGTTCATGCCCAGCACATTGATGTTGCCAACCATACACATTTTTGAAATGATGTTCTTCAAGCTCTGCATAAACACTAGTACCTCTATACTAGTATGTGCAATGTACAGACCTCAGTGGCAACATGCAGACCCCATCAACTTCCTAATGGGAAAATATTTACTCCCTTCTGCTGCAACACAACTGTCAACATATATAATTGTTGGTGACCTCAACCAGCACCTTATACAGAAGGACTTTGTGACCTTTTGCAGTGTTCAACATGAGAAACTTTGTTGTTTTCCCTTTACTCACATCTCTGGCTCCCCCCTTGACCCAGTAGCGAGTGATCTGGCAGAAGGTATAGTCACTTGTCAACCCCTCGGCTATGTTGGTTCGTTGCCCAACAAGGCTGTTTTTACGACACTTAAGATCCATACAGAACGAGTTTGAGGAGCCCACACGCACAACCTGGCTATGGGAAAGAGGTAATTGGCCAGCCCTTTGCTCTGAGCTCGCCACCACCGATTGGAATGCTCTTCTCCAAGGGGATGTTGACAACCAAGTGAAAGCCTTCACTGGACACATCCTTAATCTACAACAAGAACACATTCCTCATCGGCAATATGTGACGAAACCTACAGATCAGCCTTGGTTTGGCTTTCATTGTAGAGAGGCTGCTACTGCTAAGTACAAAGCATAGCGAAGGTATAAGAGACATCCTACCACCTATAACAGGAACTTGCACAGGCAAGCCTGTAGTCATATGGGTGACGTTCAAAAGTGGGCCATTGCTAAATAGAAGGTGGACACTAAAAGAAAGCTAGCATCAGGTAAGGTAGGCTCCAAAACCTGGTGATCCCTGGTCAAGGACAGACAAGGTTATCTGCCTGATGAACTCATTCCACCTCTAAATCGACAGGATGGGACCACCTCTACTAGTACCTGGCGGACCTCTTTGCTGAACACTTTGCTACCAAAATGCAAGTTCCTGATCCAGCAAGGGACCCTCCTTGGCTAGCTGCAAGAACTATATAAAAAATGTCAGTGGTGACAATAAGGCAGGAGGAGGTGCATTTCTTCTTAAATCGCTTGACCAAGAAAAGGCTGTGGGCCCAGACAAGTTGAGCCCAAGATTGCTGAGAAGATGTGCAGACCAGCTAGCAGCACCTCTAACTCGCATCTTTCAGCACTGTCTAGTACAGTGTAAATGGCCCTCTCTATGGAAAGAGGCAAATGTAGTCCCTGTTCACAAAAAGAAGAGCAGAGCAGAAATTAGCAACTACAGACCAGTGTCACTTCTGTCAATCACTGGTAAGATCCTTGAGACAATAATCTCAAGACAAATGACAGAGTTTTTTGACTACCACTCACTACTTTGTGATCGTCAATATGGCTTCAGGAAAGGTTACTCTGCTGCTGATCTGTTGTTAAACCTCTCCACTAAGTGGCACCAGTCACTGAATGAATCCAAAGTCAGCTGTGTGGTGGCACTGGACATTGCTGGCGCTTTCGACCGGGTGTGGCACCAGGGCCTCTTAGCAAAACTTCAAGCACTGGGAATTGCAGGCTCTACGCTAGACAAGACATCCTATTGGGGCAAGTGTTCCACAAGGAAGCGTGCTGGGACCATTGTTATGGAATGTCTACTTCAACGACCTTCTTCATCTATCCCAGAATCCCTGCATATGCAGACGACTGTACACTGACATTCACTCATCCAAGAGAAGAAATGCCAGCTGCTCTAAGCTACATCAATCACCAGCTGAGAGCTATATCAGCTTGGGGAAATAGATGGCAAGTAACATTTGCACCTGAGAAAACGCAAATGATGATCGTCTCAGGCCCCATGATGGTAAGCTGGTGCAGTAGTAAGGATGAATGGGAGGGTTTGGCACCTGGAGAAAAAGGTTGATATCCTTGGGTGAAATTTGACCCCAAAACTAACCTTGAAAAAAAACATGTAAATCTTGCAAACAAGGCAGCCAGGAAGCTTACAGCACTTCGCCGTATCTCGCATCTGCTTGACAGTAGGGGGTGCAAGATTCTGTACAAGGCACAAGTACGCTCACACCTTGACTATGCTCCACTTTCTTGGTTTGCCTGCCCCCCCCCTCTCATCTGCGACTGCTTGACAGAGTAGAGAACAGAGCAAGACGTCTCATCTCTTGCCTGGACCCATCCTGGATAGATCTGTCATTTCAGCAGAGCCTTCAACATAGGAGGGATGTGGGTGGCCTTACTGTTATGTACAAGGCCAATATTTTCAAAGTACCACACTTGGATCCACTTCGAGGACAGTGTGAAACCAGCTTTTATGCCACAAAACGGGCAGAAAGCAGCAAGTTCACTCTGGCTGTACCCTTCTCCAGAACATCACTCCATCTGAGATCATATATACCCAGGATGACTCGAGTATGGAACACATTCGTACAGCATAATGATGTCAACGAGATAAAGTCATTTGACCTACCAGATGAAAATGCTGGCCCACAGATGGCTCCAATTTCATCCTGTTCCCTACTTGTACGTCTCATAACAATAAAAATGCTTTCAAATGAGCTGATGTAGGTAACAGCTCTTAGGTTGTCAATAAAGTTAGGAATCCTTAACCTGTAAATAGCTTGTCAATAAAGTTAGGGATCCTTAACCTTGTCAAACTCTGTGTAAAAAAAAAAAAAAAAAATGAGGAAGAGAGAGAGGAAGAGAGAGGGAGAGGAAGTGAGAGAGAGAGAGGAAAGAGAGAGAGAGAGGAAGAGGGGAAAGAGAGGAAGAGAGAGAGAGAGGAAGAAGAGAGAGAGAGGAAGAGAGAGAGAGGAAGAGAGAGAGAGGAAGAGAGGGAGAGAGAAGGGGAGAGAAGGGAGGGTTAGAGGGTCAATTCACAGGGAAGGTGTGAAATCCTGTATATATATGTGTGTGTGTGTGTGTGTGTGTGTGTGGTGTGGTGTGTGTGTGTGTGTGTGTGTGTGTGTGTGTGTACTCACCTAGTTGTACTCACCCAGTTGAGGTTGCGGGGGTCGAGTCCGAGCTCCTGGCCCCCCCTCTTCACTGATCGTATAGGTCACTCTCCCTGAGCCGTGAGCTTTATCGTACCTCTGCTTAAAGCTATGTATGGATCCTGCCTCCACTACATCGCTTCCCAAACTATTCCACTTACTGACTACTCTGTGGCTGAAGAAATACTTCCCAACATCCCTGTGATTCATCTGTGTCTTTAGCTTCCCAAATGTGTCCCTTGTTACTGTGTTTCCCAAACTCTGGAACATCCTGTTTTTGTCCACCTTGTCAATTCTCTCAGTATTTTGTATGTCATTATCATGTCCCCCTATCTCTCCCGTCCTCCAGTGTCGTCAGGTTGATTTCCCTTAACCTCTCCTCGTAGGAATACCTCTTAGCTCTGGGACTAGTCCCTTTTTGCAAACCTTTGCACTTTCTCTAGTTTCTTTACGTGCTTGGCTAGGTTTTGGGTTCCAAACTGGTGCCGCATATCCAATATGGGCCTAACGTATACGGTGTACGGGTCCCGAACGATTCCTTATTTTAAAATGTCGGAATTGCTGTTCTGAGGTTTGCTAGGCCCATATGCTGCAGCAGTTATTTGGTTGATGTGCGCTTCAGGAGATGTGCCTGGTGTTATACTCACCCAAGATCTTTCTCCTTGAGTGAGGTTTGTAGTCTCTGACCCCCTAGACTGTACTCCGTTTGCGGCCTTCTTTGCCCTTCCCCAATCTTCATGACTTTGCACTTGGTGGGATTGAACTCCAGGAGCCAATTGCTGGACCAGTTCTGCAGCCTGTCCAGATCCCTTTGTAGTTCTGCTGGTCTTCGATCGAGTGTATTCTTCTCATCAACTTCACGTCATCTGCAAACAGGGACACCTCAGAGTCTATTCCTTCCGTCATGTCGTTCACAAATACCAGAAACAGCACTGGTCCTAGGACTGACCCTGCGGGACCCCGCTGGTCACAGGTGCCCACTCTGACACCTCCCCACGTACCATGACTCGCTGCTGTCTTCCTGACAAGTATTCCCTGATCCATTGTAGTGCCTTCCCTGTTATCCTGCTTGGTCCTCCAGTTTTGCACCAATCTCTTGTGTGGAACTGTGTCAAACGCCTTCTTGCAGTCCAAGAAAATGCAATCCACCCACCCCTCTCTCTCTTGTCTTACTGCTGTCACCATGTCATAGAACTCCAGTAGGTTTGTGACACAGGATTTCCCGTCCCTGAAACCATGCTGGCTGCTGTTGATGAGATCATTCCTTTCTAGGTGTTCCACCACTCTTCTCCTGATAATCTTCTCCATGATTTTGCATACTATACATGTCAGTGACACTGGTCTGTAGTTTAATGTGTGTGTGTGTGTGTGTGTGTGTGTGTGTGTGTGTGTGTGTGTGTATGTGTGTATGTGTGTGTGTGTGTGTGCATGCTACAGCTATTCAAGTGCCTAACAGCAGATCCTGTACTCACCTAGTGTGTGTGTGTGTGTGTGTGTTTGTAAGCAGTCCTTATTTCCCACGTATGTTCTACGTATGTAGTACATTGCATATGTGCCCGATCTCTTGGTTCCCACTGTGCTGTCTTGTGTGCTTAAAATTACGTTGAATTATGTATACTAGGCCTCGCCTCTGTGTGTGCCGCTACCTCTCATTAACTGTTTAACTCTCCTACACCTCAATAAATTCTATTAAATGCCAGTAAATGCTGCTTATTCTAATTCTGATAGCTCGATGAGAGTGATCCCCAATTTCCAGCTAAAGATTGGTACTGTTGACCCCATGCAACTCAAACTAGGTGAATATTACGTGCGGCTGGCAGTGGAGTAATGTTGCCGGTCCGTCCAGTTCCTGGGTCCCACGTAGTTGAAGATGCTTGATGCTTCTCGGTAATTTTTCTACTAACTTCCTGTAGGCACTGTAGTCACTAGCTCATCTAATTTTTTCACTCACTCTATTTACTGACACATCTATACATATCTCTTATCTCCCTGGTCTTGAATCGCACTTATTCTTCAAATACCCCACTGCATTATGTGTGGCAACACTATTTAGGCCTGACACAACCGTTCACCTTCCTTCCCCCGGCCCTCACTTAGCACTTGGCACTATTTACTATGTTTTCTTTTCTGTGATCACTTATATTTCCGTTTTTCGGGGCTTAAGTGATTATATTCACTCTTATGCGTGCACACGCCTATATCCCACACTCTATTCCTTATGGTACAGTCAGAAATTACCACCAAAACACGAGCTCAAACCGCGTGACTCCTCTACGTGTGTGTGTGTGTGTGTGTGTGTGTGTGTGTGTGTGTGTGTGTGTGTGTGTGTGTGTGTGTGTGTGTGTGTGTGTGTGTGTGTGTGTGTGTGTGTGTGTGTGTGTTTGTGTGTGTGAGTTTGTACTCACCTAATTGTACTCACATAATTGTGGTTGCAAGGGTAGAGACTCATCTCCTGGCCCCGCTCTTCACTGACCGCTGCTAGGTCCTCCCTCTCTCTGCTCCATGAGCTTTATCATACCTCGTCTTAAAACTATGTATAGTTCCTGCCTCCACTACATCGCATGCCAGACTATTCCATTTCCTAACTACTCTATGACTCAAGAAATACTTCCAAACATCCCTTTGACTCCACGCAGTATTTTGTATGTCGTTATCATGTCTCCCCTGACCCTCCTGTCCTCCAGTGTTGTCAGACCGATTTCCCTTAACCTTTCTTCATAGGACATTCCCCTTAGCTCTGAAACCACCCTTGTTGCAAACCTTTGCACTTTCTATAATTTCTTGACGTGTTTGACCAGGTGTGGGTTCCAAACAGGTGCTGCGTACTCCAGTATGGGCCTGACGTGCACAGTGTATAAAGTGTTGAACGATTCCTTACAGGGGTATTATACTCACTCCAAGGTCTTTCTCCTTGAGTGAGGTTTGCAGCCTTTGCCCTCCTAGTCTATACTCTGTCTGCGGTCTTCTTTGCCTTCCTCCGATCTTCATGACTTTGCATTTGGCGGGGTTAAATTATAGGTCCAGGTCTCTTTGTAGACCTGTCTGGTCCACGTCTGATTTAATTCTCCTCATTAACTTCACATCATCTGGTATATGTCTTTCACATATACCAAGAATAGCACTGGTCCCCGGACTCACCCCTGTGGGACGCCGCTCGTCACCGGCGCCCACTGTGATAACTCATCACGGACCATGACTCGCTGTTGCCTCTCTGTTAGGTATTCTCTGATCCATTGCAGTGCCCTTCCTGTTATACGTGCCTGTTCCTCTAGCTTCTGTACTAATCTCTTGTGAGGAACTGTGTCGAAGGCCTTCTTGCACTCCACGAAAATGCAATCAACCCACCCTCCCTCTCATTTCTTACTTCAGTTACCTTGTAATAAAACTCCAGTAGGTTGGTGACACGGGAGTTGCCTTCCATGAATCTGTGCTGGCTGTCGTTTATAATCTTGTTCCGCTCCAGGTGTTCCGCCACCCTCCTCATGATAATCTTTTCCAAGACTTTGCATACTATACAGTCAGTGACACTGATCTATAATATAGTGCTTCATTTCTGTCTCCTTTCTTAAAGATGGGGACTACATTTGCCTTCTTCCATACTTCAGGTAGTTGCCCAGTTTCAAGGGAAGTGTTGAAGATTTTGGTTAGTGGCACACGTAGTGTCCCTGCTCTCTCTAAGGACCCATGGGGAGATGTTGTCCTGTCCCACCGCCTTTGAGGTATCAAGGTGAATTAGGAGCTTCACCACCTCCTCCTCAATTGTGTGTAATTCATCCAACACTTGTTGGTATATCCCTTGTTGATGTACCCCACTGTTTTGACTTCCCAGTGTCCCTTCAGCCTCCACTGTAAATACTTCCCGAAATCTCATGTTGAGCTCCTCACACATACTTCCTGGGCGTTTCTTGTGAGCTCCCCATCTTCTTTCCTCAGCCTGATTACCTGGTCCTTGACAAGTGTGTGTGTGTGTGTGTGTGTGTGTGTGTGTACACTCACCTAATTGTGGTTGCAGGGTCGAGACTCAGCTCCTGGTCCCCCTTCTTCACTGTTTGCTACTAGGTCCTCTCTCTCCCTGCTCCATGGTTCCTGCGTCTACTACGACACTTTCTAGGCTATTCCACTTCCTGACAACTCTATGAATGAAGAAATACATCCTAACATCTCTTTGACTAATAGGAGTCTTCAACTTTCAATTGTGTCCTTTTGATTCTGAGTCCCTGTCTCTGTCCACATGTCAAACCTCTGCAGTATTTTAAATTGTACGATATCATGTCTCACCTGACCCTCTGTCCTCGGTCGTCAGCCGATTTCCATTAACTTTCTCTCATATAAGGTCAGGTGTAGGCCAGGGTCAAGGTGTGGGAAAGGTTAGTGTGGGCAGGGTCAGGTGTGGGCAGGGTCAGGTGTGGGCATCGTCAAGCGTGTGCAGGGTCAGGTGTGGCCAGGGTCAAATGTGGGCAGGGTCAGGTTTGGGCAGGGTCAGGTGTGGGCAAAGTCAGGTGTGTGCAGGGTCAGGTGGACAGGGTTTTATGGGTCGGGTCAGGTGTGGGCAGGGTCAGGTGTGGTTAGGGTTAGGTGTGGGCAGAGTCAGGTGTGGGCAGGGTCAGGTGTGGACAGGGTCATTTAAGGTATGGTCAGGTGTGGGCAGGGTTCTGGTGTGGCAGGTTAAGGTGTAGGCAGGATCGGTGTGTGGTAGGAGTCAGTGGTAATTAGGGTTAGGTGTGGTCACGGTCAGGTGCGGGCAGGGTCAAGAGTGTGGGCAGGGTCAGGTGTGGTCTTGTCAGGTGTTGGCGGGTCAGTATGGGCAGCGTTAGGTGTGTGGCAGGTCAGGTGTGGGCAGGGTCAGGCGTGGGTTAGGTCAGTGTGTACAGGGTCAGGTGTGGACAGGGTGGTCATTGAGTAGTGGACACATTCAGTCATTGGAGGTCAGATGTGGGCAGGGTCAGGTGTGGCAGGGTAAGGTGTAGGCGGATCAGGTGTGGGCAGGGTCAGTTGTGGTTAGGTGTGGTAGTTGTGGGCAGGGTCAGGTGCGGGCAGGGGTCAGGTGTGGGCAGGGTCAGGTGTGTGGTAGGGTTAGGTGTGGCAGGTCAGGTGCGGGCAGGGTCAGGTGTGGGCAGGGTGAGGTGTGGTCATCGTCAGATGTGGGCAGGGTCAGGTGTGGGCAGGGTCAGGTGTGGGCAGGGTAGGTGTAAGGAAGGTCAGGTGTGTGCAGGGTCAGGTGTGGACAGGATCATTTATGGGTAGGGTCAGGTGTGGGCTGGGTCAGATGTGGTCATCCAAGGTGTGGTTACGGTCAGGTGTGGGCAGGGTGAGGTGTGGGCAGGGTGAGGTGTGGGCAGGGTGAGGTGTGGGAAGGATGAGGTGTGGGCAGGGTTAGGTGTTGGCAGGGTGGAAGTGTGGGCAGGGAGAGGCGTGGGCAGGGCGAGGTGTGGGCAGGGTCAGGTGAGGCAGAGTGGCAGGTGTGGGCAGGGTCAGGTGTGGTTAGGTTCAGGTATGGCTGGGTCAGGTGTGGTTAGGGTCAGGTGTGTGTAAACTCAGGTGTGGGCAGGGTCAGGTGTGGTCATCGTCAGGTGTGGTAGGGTTAGATGTGGGCAGGGTCAGGGGTGGGCAAGGTCAGGTGTGGGCAGGTGGTCAGGTGTGGGCAGGGTCAGGTGTGGGCAGGGTCAGGTGTGGGCAGGGAGAGGCGTGGGCAGGGCGAGGTGTGGGCAGGGTCAGGTGAGGCAGAGTCAGGTGTGGGCAGGGTCAGGTGTGGTTAGGTTCAGGTATGGCCTGGGTCAGGTGTGGTTAGGGTCAGGTGTGTGTAAACTCAGGTGTGGGCAGGGTCAGGTGTGGTCATCGTCAGGTGTGCGTAGGGTTAGATGTGGGCAGGGTCAGGGGTGGGCAAGGTCAGGTGTGGGCAGGGTCAGGTGTGGGCAGGGTCAGTGTGGGGCAGGGTCAGGGTGTGGGCAGAGGTCAGGAGTGGGGGCAGGGTTCAGGGTGGTCAGGTGTCAGGTGTGGCAGGGTCAGGTGTGGGTTAGTGTTCAGGTGTGGGCAGGGTCAGGTGTGGGACGAGGTCAAGTAGTGGGCAGGTCAGGGGTGGGCAAGGTCAGGTGTGGGCAGGGTCAGGTGTGGGCAGGGTCAGGTGTGGGCAGGGTCAGGTGTGGGCAGGTCAGGTGTGGGCAGGTCAGGTGTGGGCAGGGTCAGGTGTGGGCAGGGTCAGGTGTGGGCAGGGCCAGGTGTGGGCAGGGCCAGGTGTGGGCAGGATCAGGTGTGGGCAGGGTCAGGTGTGGGCAGGGTCAGGTGTGGGCAGGGTCAGGTGTGGGAAGGGGCAGGTGTGGGCAGGGTCAGGTGTGGGCAGGGCCAGGTGTGGGCAGGGTCAGGTGTGGGCAGGGCAGGTGTGGGCAGGGTCAGGTGTGGGCAGGGCCAGTGTGGGCAGGGCAGGTGTGGGCAGGGCGGTCAGGTGTGGGCAGGGTCAGGTGTGGGCAGGGCCAGGTGTGGGAGGGCAGTGGGCGGGCCAGGTGTGGGGCAGGGGCCAGGTGTGGGCAGGGCCAGGTGTGGGCAGGGCCAGGTGTGGCGGCCAGGTGTGGCAGGCAGGTGTGGGCAGGGTCCAGGTGTGGGCAGGGCCAGGTGTGGGCAGGGCCAGGTGGTGGGCAGGGCCAGGTGTGGGCAGGGCCAGGTGTGGGCAGGGCCAGGTGTGGGCAGGGCCAGGTGTGGGCAGGGCCAGGTGTGGGCAGGGCCAGGTGTGGGAAGGGCCAGGTGTGGGCAGGGTCAGGTGTGGGCAGGGCCAGGTGTGGGCAGGACCAGGTGTGGGCAGGACCAGGTGTGGGCAGGGCCAGGTGTGGGCAGGACCAGGTGTGGGCAGGGCCAGGTGTGGGCAGGGCCAGGTGTGGGCAAAGTCAGGTATACTCACATTCTTGTACTTACTGTACTTCGGGAAAGATTTAGCTTTCGATGCTATATTATCGAATTGAATATAAGCTTCTCTCTTTATCAATACATATTAATACAGTTCTGGCTCTCCACACAGGTGTGGTCGTAGTCACATGTGGTCATGGTCAGGTGTGGTCATAGATGTGGTTATAGTAAGATGTGGTCATAGTCAAGTGTGGTTTACTTTTCCAGGTTTACATCAGTGGGCGACCGGATGTTAACCTTCCACACTTCCAAATCGCGGTTGTTTTGGTAATTGACTGGTGGTCACTGTGATGACTGGTGGTGAGAGTGATGGACTGGTGGTGAGAGTGATGGACTGGTGGTGAGAGTGATGGACTGGTGGTGAGGGTGATGGACTGGTGGTGAGAGTGATGGACTGGTGGTGAGGGTGATGGTGAGGGTGATGGACTGGTGGTGAGAGTGATGGACTGGTGGTGAGGGTGATGGACTGGTGGTGAGAGTGATGGATTGGTGGTGAGAGTGATGGACTGGTGGTGAGAGTGATGGACTGGTGGTGAGGGTGATGGACTGGTGGTGAGAGTGATGGACTGGTGGTGAGGGTGATGGACTGGTGGTGAGAGTGATGGACTGGTGGTGAGAGTGATGGTGAGGGTGATGGACTGCTGGTGAGAGTGATGGACTGCTGGTGAGGTTGATGGACTGGTGGTGAGAGTGATGGACTGGTGGTGAGAGTGATGGACTGGTGGTGAGAGTGATGGACTGGTGGTGAGGGTGATGGACTGGTGGTGAGGGTGATGGACTGGTGGTGAGAGTGATGGTGAGGGTGATGGACTGCTGGTGAGAGTGATGGACTGCTGGTGAGGGTGATGGACTGGTGGTAAGAGTGATGGACTGGTGGTGAGAGTGATGGACTGGTGGTGAGAGTGATGGACTGGTGGTGAGAGTGATGGTGAGGGTGATGGACTGGTGGTGAGGGTGATGGACTGATGGTGAGGTTATGGATTGGTGGTGAGAGTGATGGACTGGTGGTGAGGGTGATGGACTGGTGGTGAGGGTGATGGACTCGTGGTGAGAGTGATGGACTGGTGGTCAAGGTGATGGACTGGTGGTGAGAGTGATGGATTGGTGGTGAGAGTGATGGACTGGTGGTGATTGTGATGGACTGGTGGTGAGGGTGATGGATTGGTGGTGAGTGTGATGGACTGGTGGTGAGAGTGATGGACTGGTGGTGAGAGTGACGGGCTAGTGGTGATAGTGATGGACTGGTGGTGATAGTGATGGACTGGCGGTGAGAGTGATGGACTGACGGTGAGGGTGGACTGGGGGTGAGGGTGATGGATTGGTGGTGAAAGTGATGGACTGGTGGTGACGAGCGAGTCACGATTGTGATGAACGACTGAGGATTGTGGTATACGACTGACGATTGTGATGAACGACTGACGATAGCGATGAACGAATGATGATTGTGACGAACGATTGACGATTGTGATGAACTACTGACGCTTGTGATGAACGACTGACAATTGTGATGAACGATTGACGATTGTGATGAACTACTGACGGTTATGATGAACAACTGACGATTGTGATAAACGACTGATGCTTGTGACGAACAATTGATGAATGTGATAAACTTTCGGTGAGATTGATGGACTGATTCTTAGAGCCATGGACTGGTGGTGAGGGTGATGGACTGGTGGTGAGGGTGATGGACTGGTGGTGAGGGTGATGGACTGGTGGTGAGGGTGATGGACTGGTGGTGAGGGTGATGGACTGGTGGTGAGGGTGATGGACTGGTGGTGAGGGTGATGGACTGGTGGTGAGGGTGATGGACTGGTGGTGAGGGTGATGGACTGGTGGTGAGGGTGATGGACTGGTGGTGAGGGTGATGGACTGGTGGTGAGGGTGATGGACTGGTGGTGAGGGTGATGGACTGGTGGTGAGGGTGATGGACTGGTGGTGAGGGTGATGGACTGGTGGTGAGGGTGATGGACTGGTGGTGAGGGTGATGGACTGGTGGTGAGGGTGATGGACTGGTGGTGAGGGTGATGGACTGGTGGTGAGGGTGATGGACTGGTGGTGAGGGTGATGGATGGTGGTGAGGGTGATGGACTGGTGGTGAGGGTGATGGACTGGTGGTGAGGGTGATGGACTGGTGGTGAGGGTGATGGACTGGTGGTGAGGGTGATGGACTGGTGGTGAGGGTGATGGACTGGTGGTGAGGGTGATGGACTGGTGGTGAGGGTGATGGACAGGTGGTGAGGGTGATGGACTGGTGGTGAGGGTGATGGACTGGTGGTGAGGGTGATGGACTGGTGGTGAGGGTGATGGACTGGTGGTGAGGGTGATGGACTGGGGTTGGTGAGGGGTGTATGGACAGGTGGTGAGGGTGATGGACTGGTGGTGAGGGTGATGGACTGGTGGTGAGGGTGATGGACTGGTGGTGAGGGTGATGGACTGGTGGTGAGGGTGATGGACTGGTGGTGAGGGTGATGGACTGGTGGTGAGGGTGATGGACTGGTGGTGAGGGTGATGGACTGGTGGTGAGGGTGATGGACTGGTGGTGAGGGTGATGGACTGGTGGTGAGGGTGATGGACTGGTGGTGAGGGTGATGGACTGGTGGTGAGGGTGATGGACTGGTGGTGAGGGTGATGGATGGTGGTGAGGGTGATGGACTGGTGTGAGGGTGATGGACTGGTGGTGAGGGTGATGGACTGGTGGTGAGGGTGATGGATTGGTGGTGAGGGTGATGGACTGGTGGTGAGTGGGTGATGGACTGGTGGTGAGGGTGATGGACTGGTGGTGAGGGTGATGGACAGGTGGTGAGGGTGATGGACTGGTGGTGAGGGTGATGGACTGGTGGTGAGGGTGATGGATGGGTGGTGAGGGTGATGGACTGGTGGTGAGGGTGATGGACTGGTGGTGAGGGTGATGGACTGGTGGTGAGGGTGATGGACTGGTGGTGAGGGTGATGGACTGGTGGTGAGGGTGATGGACTGGTGGTGAGGGTGATGGACTGGTGGTGAGGGTGATGGACAGGTGGTGAGGGTGATGGACTGGTGGTGAGGGTGATGGACTGGTGGTGAGGGTGATGGACTGGTGGTGAGGGTGATGGACTGGTGGTGAGGGTGATGGACTGGTGGTGAGGGTGATGGACTGGTGGTGGGGGGTGATGGACTGTGGTGAGGGTGATGGACTGGTGGTGAGGGTGATGGACTGGTGTGTGAGGGTGATGGACTGGTGGTGAGGGTGATGGACTGGTGTGAGGGTGATGGACTGGTGGTGAGGGTGATTTGGATGGTGGTGGGGGGGTGATGGACTGGTGCTGAGGGTGATGGATGGTGCTGAGGGTGATGGACTGGTGCTGAGGGTGATGGACTGGTGGTGAGGTGATGGACTGGTGGTGAGGGTGATGGACTGGTGGTGAGGGTGATGGACTCGTGGTGAGAGTGATGGACTGGTGGTGAGGGTGATGGACTGGTGGTGAGAGTGATGGACTTGTGGTGAGAGTGATGGACTGGTGGTGAGGGTGATGGAGTGGTGGTGAGGGTGATGGACTGGTGCTGAGGGTGATGGACTGGTGGTGAGGGTGATGGACTGGTGGTGAGGTGATGGACTGGTGGTGAGGGTGATGGACTGGTGGTGAGGGTGATGGACGGTGTGAGGGTGATGGACTGGTGCTGAGGGTGATGGACTGGTGGTGAGGGTGATGGACTGGTGGTGAGGGTGATGGACTGGTGGTGAATGGGTGATGACTGGTGCTGAGGGTGATGACTGGTGCTGAGGGTGATGGACTGGTGGTGAGGTGATGGACTGGTGGTGAGGGTGATGGACTGGTGGTGAGGGTGACGGACTGGTGGTGAGGGTGATGGACTGGTGGTGAGGGTGATGGACTGGTGGTGAGGGTGATGGACAGGTGGTGAGGGTGATGGACTGGTGCTGAGGGTGATGGACTGGTGGTGAGGGTGATGGACTGGTGGTGAGGGTGATGGACTGGTGGTGAGGGTGATGGACTGGTGGTGAGGGTGATGGACTGGTGGTGGAGGGTGATGGACTGGTGGTGAGGTGATGGACAGGTGGTGAGGGTGATGGACTGGTGGTGAGGGTGATGGACTGGTGGTGAGGGTGATGGACTGGTGCTGAGGGTGATGGACTGGTGGTGAGGGTGATGGACTGGTGGTGAGGGTGATGGACTGGTGGTGAGGGTGATGGACTGGTGCTGAGGGTGATGGACTGGTGCTGAGGGTGATGGACTGGTGGTGAGGGTGATGGATTGGTGGTGAGAGTGATGGACTGGTGGTGAGGGTGATGGACTGGTGGTGAGGGTGATGGACTGGTGGTGAGTGTGATGGACTGGTGGTGAGGGTGATGGACTGGTGGTGTAGGTGATGGACTGGTGGTGAGTGTGATGGACTGGTGGTGATTGTGATGGAGTGGTGGTGAGGGTGATGGATTGGTGGTGAGTGGATGGATGGTGGTGAAGAGTGATGGACTGGTGGTGAGGTGACGGGCTAGTGGTGATAGTGATGGACTGGTGGTGATAGTGATGGACTGGCGGTGAGAGTGATGGACTGACGGTGAGGGTGGACTGGGGTGAGGGTGATGGATTGGTGGTGAAAGTGATGGACTGGTGGTGGGCGAGCGAGTCACGATTGTGATGAACGACTGAGGATTGTGGTATACGACTGACGATTGTGATGAACGACTGACGATAGCGATGAACGAATGTGATTGTGAGAACGATTGAGATTGTGGATGACTACTGACGCTTGTGATGAACGACTGACAATTGTGATGAACGTTGCGATTGTGATGAACTACGACGGTTATGACTGAACAATGACGATTGTGATAAACGACTGATGCTTGTGACGACAATTGATGAATGTGTAAACTTCGGTGAGATGATGGACTGATTCTTAGAGCCATGGACTGGTGGTTGAGGGTGATGGACTGGTGGTGAGGGTGATGGACTGGTGGTGAGGGTGATGGACTGGTGGTGAGGGTGATGGACTGGTGGTGAGGGTGATGGACTGGTGGTGAGGTGATGGACTGGTGGTGAGGGTGATGGACTGGTGGTGAGGGTGATGGACTGGTGGTGAGGGTGATGGACTGGTGGTGAGGTGATGGACTGGTGGTGAGGGTGATGGACTGGTTGTGAGGGTGATGGACTGGTGGTGAGGGTGATGGACTGGTGGTGAGGGTGATGGACTGGTGGTGAGGGTAATGGACTGGTGGTGAGGGTGATGGACTGGTGGTGAGGGTGATGGACAGGTGGTGAGGGTGATGGACTGGTGGTGAGGGTTTATGGACTGGTGGTGAGGGTGACGGATGTGGTGAGGGTGATGGACTGGTGGTGAGGGTGATGGACTGGTGGTGAGGGTGATGGACTGGTGGTGAGGGTGATGGACTGGTGGTGAGGGTGATGGACTGGTGGTGAGGGTGATGGACTGGTGGTGAGGGTGATGGACTGGTGGTGAGGGTGATGGACTGGTGGTGAGGGTGATGGACTGGTGGTGAGGGTGATGGACTGGTGGTGAGGGTGATGGACTGGTGGTGAGGGTGATGGACTGGTTGTGAGGGTGATGGACTGGTGGTGAGGGTGATGGACTGGTGGTGAGGGTGATGGACTGGTGGTGAGGGTGATGGACTGGTGGTGAGGGTGATGGACTGGTGGTGGGGGGTGATGGATGGTGGTGAGGGTGATGGACTGGTGGTGAGGGTGATGGACTGGTGGTGAGGGTGATGGACTGGGGGTGAGGGTGATGGACTGGTGGTGAGGGTGATGGACTGGTGGTGAGGGTGATGGACTGGTGGTGAGGGTGATGGACTTGTGGTGAGGGTGATGGACTGGTGGTGAGGGTGATGGACTGGTGGTGAGGGTGATGGACTGGTGGTGAGGGTGATGGACTGGTGGTGAGGGTGATGGACTGGTGGTGAGGGTGATGGACAGGTGGTGAGGGTGATGGACTGGTGGTGAGGGTGATGGACTGGTGGTGAGGGTGATGGACTGGTGCTGAGGGTGATGGACTGGTGCTGAGGGTGATGGACTGGTGGTGAGGGTGATGGACTGGTGGTGAGGGTGATGGACTGGTGGTGAGGGTGATGGACTGGTGGTGAGGGTGATGGACTGGTGGTGAGGGTGATGGACTGGTGGTGAGGGTGATGGACAGGTGGTGAGGGTGATGGACTGGTGGTGAGGGTGATGGACTGGTGGTGAGGGTGATGGACTGGTGGTGAGGGTGATGGACTTGGTGGTGAGGGTGATGGACTGGTGGTGAGGGTGATGGACTGGTGGTGAGGGTGATGGACTGGTGGTGAGGGTGATGGACAGGTGGTGAGGGTGATGGACTGGTGGTGAGGGTGATGGACTGGTGGTGAGGGTGATGGACTGGTGCTGAGGGTGATGGACTGGTGGTGAGGGTGATGGACTGGTGGTGAGGGTGATGGACTGGTGCTGAGGGTGATGGACTGGTGGTGAGGGTGATGGACTGGTGGTGAGGGTGATGGACTGGTGGTGAGGGTGATGGACTGGTGGTGAGGGTGATGGATGGTGGTGAGGGTGATGGACTGGTGCTGAGGGTGATGGACTGGTGCTGAGGGTGATGGACTGGTGGTGAGGGTGATGGACTGGTGGTGAGGGTGATGAACTGGCGGTGAGGGTGATGGACTGGTGCTGAGGGTGATGGACTGGTTGTGAGGGTGATGGACTGGTGGTGAGGGTGATGGACTGGTGCTGAGGGTGATGGACTGGTGGTGAGGGTGATGGACTGGTGGTGAGGGTGATGGACTGGTGCTGAGGGTGATGGACTGGTTGTGAGGGTGATGGACTGGTGGTGAGGGTGATGGACTGGTGCTGAGGGTGATGGACTGGTGCTGAGGGTGATGGACTGGTGGTGAGGGTGATGGACTGGTGCTGAGGGTGATGGACTGGTGGTGATTGACTGGTGGTGAAGGTGATGGACTGGTGAAGATTGACTGGTGGTGAGGGTGATGGACAGGTGGTGAGGGTGATGTACTGGTGGCAAGGGTGATGGACTTGTGGTAAGGGTGATGGACTGGTGGTGAGGGTGATCTACTGTTGGTGAGGGTGTTGGACTGGTGGTGAGGGTGATGGACATGCGGTGAGGGTGACGGACTGATGGTGAGGGAGATGGACTGATGGTGATTGATTGGTGGTGATGGTAATGGACTGGTGGTAATTCACTGTTGGTGAGGGTGATGGACTGTAGGTGACGGTGTTAGACTGATACGGATGGACTGGGGGCGAGGGTGATGGACTCGTGGCGAGGGCGATGGATTGAAGGTGAGGGAGAAGGACTTGTGGTGAGGGTGATGAACTTGTGGTGGTTGACTGGTTTTGAGGGTGATGGACTTGTGATGATTGACTGGTGGTGAGGGTGATGGACTGGTGGTAAGGGTAATGGACTGAAGGTGAGGGAGATGGACTTATGGTGAGAGTTGTGGACTGGTGGTGAGGGTGATGGATTGGTGGTGAGGGTGATGGACTTGTGGTGAGAGTGATGAACCGGTGACGACTGTGACGAGCGAGTCACGATTGTGATGGACTGACGATTTTGGTGAACGACTAACGATTGTGATGAATCACTGTCGATTGTAATGAACGACTGTCGATTGTGACGAACGATTGACGACTGTCATGAACGACTGACGATTGTGATGAATGACTGACGCTTGTGATGAACGACTGACGATTGTGATGAACGACTGACAACTGTGATGAACGACTGACGATTGTGACAAACGATTGATGATTGTGATGAACGACAGACGATTGTGATGAACGATTGAAATTGTGATGAACGACTGACGCTGGTGATGAACGACTGACGATTTTGATGAACGACTGACGATTGTGATGAACGACTGAAGTTTGTGATGAACGACTGACGATTGTGATGAACGACTGACGATTGTGGTGAACGACTGACAGTTGTGGTGAACGACTTGTGCTTGTGAAGAACGACTGCCGATTATGATGAACAATTGACGATTGTGATGAACGACTGACGATTGTGATGAACGACTGTCGATTGTGTTGAACGACTGACGATTGTGATGAACGACTAACAATTGTGATGATCGACTGACTATTGTGATGAGCGACTGACGGTTTTGATGAACGACTGAGGATTGTGATGAACGACTGACGCTTGTGAATGAACTGAATGAATGATTGTTGTGAACGACGACGCTTGTAAAGACCGACTGCCGATGGGGAAAAAACGATTGACGATTGTGATAACGACTGATAATTGTCACAACACAGACGATTGTGAAACATTGGACGAATGTGACGAACGATTGACGATTGTCCGAACGATTTGACGATTGTGAATGAACAACTGACCATTGTGATGAACGACTGACGATTATAATGAACGACTGACGATTGTTTGAACGAACGAGACGGATATTTAACGACTGACGAAGGTGATTAACGACTGACGATTTGTGTTCAACGACTGACGCTTGTGATGAACGACTGATGATTTGTGATGAACGACTGGCGATTGTGATGAACCGACAGATGACAGTGGATGAACGACTGACGCTTACCAATCGAACGATTAACGAAATTGATGAAACTCTTCGTGAGGGTGATGGACTGGTGTGAGGGTATTGGACTGTGGTGAGGGTGATGACTGGTGGTGAGAATGATTGAATGGCGGTTAGGGGTGATGCACGCTTGTGAAGGGTGATTGACTGATAGAGTGATGGATTTGTGGTGAGGGGATGGAGTTTATGGTAAGGTGAAAGGACTGGTGGTGAGGGTGGAAAGACTGGTGTGAGAGTGATTATTGGTGGTGAGGGTGAAGACGGTGTGGATGTGATGGACTGTGTGAGGTGATGGACTATTTTCGTTACAGTGGACGATATTGAGGGCGAACGGACTGGTGGTGCGGGTGATGGACTGGTTGGATGGGTGAAGGACTGTGGTAGAGTGATGGACTGGGAGTTGAGGGTGATGACCGGTGGTGAAGGTGATGTGACTGGTGGTGAAAGTGATAAACTGGTAGTTAGGGTGATGGACTAAGGGGTGAGGTGATGGGACTGTGGAGAGGTGATGGACTGGATTAAGGTGTGATAGACTGGTGGTAAAGGGTGATGACCTGTATTGAGGGTGATGGACCGGTGGTGAGGTGAAGGATTGATGATGAGGGTGATGGACTGACCGGTGAATGTTGGACTGATTGCGAAGGTGAAGGACTGTTAAAAGGGTGATGGACAGATGGGGAGGTGAAAACAGAAGGTGATTGATTGGTGGTGATGGTGATGAACTGGTGTGATTGACTTGGGGTGAGGTATGGACTTGTAAGTGACGGTGATCAGACTGATGGTAAGGGTGATTGACTGGTGGTAAGGGTGATGGACTGGTGGACGTGAGGGTTATAGATTGATGGTTAGTGTGATGACTGTTGGTGAGGTTGATGACAGACGGTGAGGGAGGACTGTTGGCGAGTGAAGAACGTTGGATAAGGGTGATGGACTGATGGTGAGTGCGATAGACTGATGTGAAATGTGTAAGGTTGATGGATGTTAGGTGAGGGGATGGACGGTGTGAGTATGATGGCTGATGGTGAGGGTGTTGGACTGGTGTGCGAGTGATGAACCAGTGACGAATGTGAACGAGCGAGCTTCACGATTGTGATTAAGAACTGGACGAAGAGATGAACTACTGCAGACCTGTGAAGAACGGTTGACGGACTCTGATGAGCGACTTGACTATTGTGATGAATGACCTGACGCTTGTGATGAATGAACTGTTGACGAATTGTGATGCACGACTGCCGATAGTGATGAACGACTGACGACTGAGATGAACGACAAACGATTGTGGGTGAACTACGACGATTGTGATAAACTGACGGTTTGTGAAGAACTACTGAGGAAGTGATGAACGACAGACGATTGTGATAAACTATTGCGATTGTGGGAACGACTGACGATTGTAAGAACGACTGAATTGTGAAGAACGACTGACGCTCGTGATGAACGACTGACGATCGTGATGAACGTATGACGATTGTGATGAACGACTACGGATTGTGATGTAACGACTGACGAATGTTGGAAACGACTGACGCAATGTTGGGGGGGGGGGGGGAATGAACGCTCCGATTGACGACGAACGAATGACGAATGTATGACAGACTGAAAATTTGATGAACGACAAACGATTTGATGAAAGATTGACGATTGTTGACGGACTATTGACGATTGTGAGAACGACGAGATGATTGTGTCCATGACTGACACTATGATAACGACTGGATGATTGTGGATGATCGACTTGACATTGGTGCTGAAGCGACTAACTATTGTGATGACACTGACGCTTGTGACGAACGAATGGCTAAGAGATGAACTCTTGGTGAGGTGATGGACGGTGATAAGGTGATGGATTGGCGAGAGGGGTTGATGGACAGGTGATAAGGGTGATGGGATTTGGCGTGAGGGTGATGCTGTGCTAAGGGTGATGGATTTGGCGGGGAGAGTGATGACGGGTGATAAGGGTGATGGTTGGGGTGAGGGTGATGGACTGTAGTGAAGTGATTGAATGTGTGAGAGTGATGGACAGGTGTTGAGGGGTGAATGAAACTGGTGGGAAGGGAGTTGGTCGGTTGTGAAGTGATGGACTTTTGGTGAAGGTGAAGGTCGGTGGTGAAGTGAATGGGACTGGAGTTGAAGAGAGAAGGACTGGTGGTGATGGTGATCGATCGTGGGTGAGTGTGATGGCCTGTGAGAGATGAGGTGGAGTGGTGGTAGAGTAAGATGAGTGTCCGTAGAGTGATGTACTGATGGAGATCGGTGAATTGACTGGTGGTGAGGTGATGGACTGTGGTGATAGTGCTGGACCAGTTTGTGAGAATGATTAACTGATCGTGAGGTCATGGACTGTGGATGGAGAGTGATGGATGGTGGAGAGAGTGATGGAATGTGTTTATCGTGATGGACTTTTGGTCAGAATGATGTACTGATCGTGAGGGTCATGGCTTTGAGAGGTGATGGATTGGTGTGAAAGTGGATGACTGGAGGTGAAGTCATGATGGTTGTGAATGTATGGACTTGTGGTAAGGGTTATGGACTGGTGTAAGGCGATTGGACTGGAGTGAGAATGGATGACTTCATTGGTAGGGAGATGACCTGTTGGAGACGGGTTGGACTGGTATTAGAGTGATGGACTGTAGTGAAGGTGAGGACTGTGGAGATGGTGAATGGACTGGGTGGAGAGAGTGAAGATGGGTTTGTGAGTTTTATGGACTGGTGGGAGGGTAATGGACTGTGGATGAGAGTGTATGGTCCTGTGGAAGAGTAATAACCTGTGACTTGTGAACGAGCGAATCACGATTAGTGATAGAGCGACTGACGATTGTGTGAACGACGACGAATGTGATGAACGACTGACGATTGTGAAGAACGACAGACGACTGTGGCAACGACATGACGATTGTGATGAACGACTGACGTTTGTGGTAAGCGACTGACGATTGTGATGAACGACTGCGATTGTGACTAACGACTTGGCGATTGTGATGAACGATGACGATTTTAAATGAACAACTGCCGATTGTGTTTGAACGACTGACGCTTTGAGTGAAACTACAGCCTATTGTGATGATAGACTGAACGAATGTACGACTGACCAAACTGAGACGAACGACTGACGATCAGAGATGAACGACTGACTGATTGTGATGGACGGTTTACAATTGTGATGAACGACTTACGTTTGTGATGGACTGTTGGTGAGGGTGATGGACTGAAGTGAGGTGATGGACGGTTTGAGGGTGATGGACTCGTGAAGAGAGTGAAGGAATGGTAGTGGAGGTAGATTTGACTAGTGTTGAGGTTGAATGGTGGTGAGTGTGATGGACTGGGTGTGAGGATGATGTGACTGGTGGTGGAGATTGAAGGACTTGGTGGTGAGAATGATGGACTGTGTGGTGAGAGTGATTAACTGGAGGTGACAGACATGGACTTGTGTGAGGGCGATGATCTTGTGGGTGAAGGGTGATGGACTGGTAGTGAGGATGAAGGAATGTAAGGTGAAGGGTGACGTTCTCGCAGGTCCTGGACGTTTCTAGAAAGTCTCGAAGTTCTTGGAAAGTACTCGAAAGTTCCGAAGATCTTGACGTTCCTGAAAGGGAAGATCTTAAGTGTATTAATGCCTCACTCAGGTCCATGGCTTCAGGTGTTCCATCCTTTGTCCCCTCGGATATTCACAAATACGCCCATTCCTCCCAGAGGTCAGCAACGCTAAGGATTAGTACAACACAAGGACCAGACAACAAACTAACTCAAGGACAGGATAACAACACAAGGACCAGAGAACAACACAAGGAGCGAAAACACAACCACAAGAACCATACAACAACCCTAGTACCAGACAACAACACAAGGACAAGTGACCACAACACGATACGGAATAACAACACAAGGAGAGGACAACACAAGGAGAATACCACCGAAGGAAGGACAACAACCGAAGGAGAGGACAACCGAAGGAGAGACAACAACCGAAGGAGAGGACAACAGACCCGAAGGAGAGAACAACAACCGAAGGAAAAGACAATCAACCGAAGGAGAGGACAACAATCCGAAGGAGAGACAACAACGAAGGAGAGGACCACACCCGAAGGAGTGTACAACAACCCGAGGAGAGGACAACAACCGAATGAAAAAGGACAACAACTGAATGATGAGGACAACAACCGAAGGAGAGGACAACAACCGAAGAGAGGACAACAACCGAAGAGAGGACAACAACCTAAGAGAGGACAACAACGAAGGAGAGGACAACAACCGAAGGAGAGGACAACAACCGAAGGAGAATGACCACAACCGAAGGAGAGACAACAACCGAAGAGAGACAACAAACCGAACAACGAGAACAGTTAGATGTTATTACTGGGGAGGACACGCAGAAATCTGCGCCCATGCAGTAAACACCTCCTGACAGCCTTGACCACCATACTACCTAGAACGAGAGACCTCACCTATCACCCAGTTCGCCACCAATGCCTGCCACTTAGTAACAATTTCCGTAGTTCTATTTTTATATTCACATTGCATCTATATTAATTATTATATTTTACACGATTTAGCGGTAAGTGAATTTTAAACGTTTTTGATGTACAAATTACTGTCCCTTGGATGAACCTACAATTTCTCATGTATGTAA
This sequence comes from Cherax quadricarinatus, assembly GCF_026875155.1. Taxonomy (NCBI): domain Eukaryota; kingdom Metazoa; phylum Arthropoda; class Malacostraca; order Decapoda; family Parastacidae; genus Cherax; species Cherax quadricarinatus. The sequence goes on from NC_069470.1 coordinate 28,929,215, forward strand.
ACCTGTTAATAATTGATTTATCTGTTTGTTTTTCTTATATTATTTACTTATTAATTACTCCCTCTTCTCTCTCTCTCCCCTCTCTCTCTCTCTCTGTCTCACTCTCTCTCCTCCTACACACACACTCATATATATATACATATACATAATAATATATAATTATACAATATATAAATATATATAATATTATATATAATATATATATATATATATAATATTTATATATATTAATATCAATAATATATATATATTTTTATTATTTTTTTTTTTTTTTTTATTATCACACCGGCCGATTCCACCACGGCAGGTGGTGCCCGAAAAGAAAAACTTTCACCATCATTCACTTCCATCACTGTCTTGCCAGAAAGGGTGCTTTTACACTACAGTTTTAAACTGCAACATTAAACCACTCCTCCTTCAAAGTGCGGCACTGTACTTTTCCATCTCAGTGACTCAAGAAGTCCGCCTGCCGGTTCCCTGCAAATCCCTTCTATAAAATTACTTTGCCACTACGTCCAACAGCACGTCAAGTATTTAAAAACCATTTTGTCTCCATTCACCCTCATCAAACACGCTCACGCATGCCCGCTGGAAGTCCAAGCCCTCGCATCACAAAACCTCCTTATCACCCCCATCCCTCCAACCCGTCCAGGCCGACCCTACCCCGCCTTCCCTTCCACAAACAGAATTGATTACACTCTTGAAGTCATTCTGTTTCGCTCCCATTCTCTCTACATGTCGCGAACCACCTAACAACCCTTCCTCACCTCTGACAACAGTTTGGTAATTCCCGCACGACCAGCCTCCTAAACTTCCAAACTACGAATTCTCTGCATTATCTTCACACCACACAGTGCCCTCAGACATGACTCTCCACTGCCTCAGCCCTTCTTTCCTCCTCGCTTGCAACATACATCACCCACCTTCACACGCCATGGAAAAGCGTTGGTAAAACTATACTCTCAGTCCATTCCCCTCCTTTGCCTCCAAGGACAAAGTTCTTGTGGGGTCTCCACAGACTCCAAGTGCACCACTCACTTCTTTTTTCCCTCATCCATTCTATGATTCACCTCATCTTTCATAGACCCATCCGCTGACGCGCACGTTCCACTACCCAAATATCTAATACGTTCACCTCCTCCATACTCTCTTCCCCAATCTGATATTCATCTTTCAACTCCTAATCTTTTTGTTATCCTCATAACCTTACTCTTTCCTGTATTCACCTTTAAATTTTCTTTCTTTTGCACACCCTAACAATTCATCCACCAATCTCTGCGCTTCTCTTCAGAAATCTACCAAGAAGCACAGTGACATCAGCAAACACACTTGACAACCCCACTTTGTGTGTGATTCTTTAATCTTTAAACCCACGCCTCTTGCCAAGACCCTCGCATTACTTCTCTTACAACCCATCTATAAATATATTAAACAACCACGGTGACATCATCACACATCCTTGTCTACAGGCCTACTTTTACTGGGAAAAAATTTCCCTCTTTCCTACATACTCAAACAGAGCCTCACTATCCTCGTAAAAAAACTCTCAACTGCTTCAAGTAACCTACCGAGCGCGAGCGCAACCATACACTTTGCAACATCTTGCCACATTGCCCCCCTATTCCACCCTGTCATATACCCTTTTCCCAAATCCATAAATTGCCACAAAGACCTCTTTAGCCTTATCTAAATACTTCACTTATATGTTTCACTGTGTAACACCTGGTCCACACACCCCCTACCTTTTCCTAAAGCCTCTTGTTCATCTGCTATCCTATTCTCCGTCTTACTCTTAATTCTTTCAATTATAACTCTAACCCATACACTTTAACCAGTACACATCAACAGACTTATCCCCCCTAAAATTTTTGCACTCTCTTTTATCCCCTTTGCCTTTATTACCAAGGAATTATGCAGCTCCTCTGCCAATCCCTAGGTACCTACCCTCTCCATACATATTATTAAATAATTGCAACCAACCACACCAAACCTATATCACCACCTGCTTTAAACATTCTAACCTTTATCCCAACAATCCCGGCTGCCATACCCCTTTCATTTTAACCTACAGCCTCACAAACTTCCCCCACACTCACAACTGGCTCTTCCTCATCCTACAAGATTTATTCCTCCTGCCCTATACAGGAAATCCAGCATCCTATCTTCAACAACATTTAACATTCCTCAAATATTCCCACGCATCTTCCCAATACCTCTAACTCTCCATTTAATAACTCTCCCTCTCCTATTTTTACTGACAAATCCATTAGTATCTCTAGGGCGTTCATTAACTTGTTTAATCTTCACACAGAAAACTTTTTTCTTCATTTACAACAAAATTTGTTGATAACATCTCACCCACGGACAGTCACTCCTTTGCTCTCTGTTTACATTGCTTCACAACTCTCTTAAAACCTCTCACTTTTCTCCATATACTCTTCCCTCCCTTGCAATCACTTCTACTTTGTCAAAAAACTTCTCATATGCTAACTTTTTCTTCCCTTACTACTCTCTTTACATCATCATTACCACCAATGCGCTCCTCTTCCCTCCGCACCCAATATCCTGTAACCACAAACTTTTGCTGAACACTCCTAACACTACATTTTTATAAACTCAACCCCAACCTCTGCGACCCCATTGCCCTATGCTCTCATTACACATCTATCCTCCAATAGCTGTTATAACTTACCCTACACACTGGCCACCTCTTTAGTTTATTAAACCTTCACCACTCTCTTTCCATGAAGCTTCTATTCTCCTTGTAACCCCATCTTACCTTTTACCTCAGTGTAGCAACAACTAGAAAGAAACTGATATATCTGTGGCCCCTCTAGACACATGTACATCCTTGTAGTTCACACAACAGTCTTTTATCTACAAATACATAATCCAATCAAACTACTGTCATTTCGCCCTACATCCATAACGTGTATACTTATTTATCCTCTTTTTCTTAAAATATTTATTACCTAAACTAAACCCTTTTCTATACAAAGTTCAATCAAGGGCTCCCAATAACATTTACACCTGGCACCCAAACTTACCTACCACACCCTCTCTAAAAGTTTCTCCTACTTTAGCATTCAGGTCCCCTACCACAATTACTCTCTCACTTGGTTCAAAGGCTCCTATACATTCACTTAACATCTCCCAAAATCTCTCTCTCTCCTCTGCATTCCTCTCTTCCCAGGTGCATACACGCTTATTATGACCCACTTCTCGCATCCAACCTTTACTTTAATCCACATAATTCTTGAATTTACACATTCATATTCTCTTTTCTCCTTCCATAACTGATCATTTAACATTACTGCTACCCCTTCCTTTTCTCTAACTCTCTCAGATACTCCAGATTTAATCCCATTTATTTCCCCCAACTGAAACTCTCCTACCCCCTTCAGCTTTGTTTCGCTTAGAGCCAGGACATCCAACTTCTTTTCATTCATAACATCAGCAATCATCTGTTTCTTGTCAACCGCACTACATCCACGCACATTTAAGCATCCCAGTTTTATAAAGTTTTTCTTCTTCTCTTTTTTAGTAAATGTATACAGGAGAAGGGGTTACTAGCCAATTGCTCCCGGCATTTTAGTCGCCTCATACGACACGCATGGCTTACGGAGGAAAGATTCTTTTCCACTTCCCCATGGACAATAGAAGAAATAAAAAGAACAAGAGCTATTTAGAAAAAGGAGAAAAACCTAGATGTATGTATATATATATATGCATGTGCGTGTCTGTGAAGTGTGACCAAAGTGTAAGTAGGAGTAGCAAGATATCCCTGTTATCTAGCGTGTTTATGAGACAAAAAAAGAAACCAGCAATCCTACCAACATGCAAACAGTTACAGGTTTTTGTTTCACAGTCATCTGGCAGGACGGTAGTAACTTCCCTGGGTGGTTGCTGTCTACCAAACTACTACCTATATATATATATATATATATATATATATATATATATATATATATATATATATATATAATATTATATATATATGTGTGTGTGTGTGTAAGAGAGAGAGAGAGAGAGAAAGAGAGAGAGAGAGAGAGAGAGAGAGAGAGAGAGAGAGAGAGAGAGAGAGAGAGAGAGAGAGAGAGATTGTGTATAATGTATGTTGGTTGAGTGGAGACATTAATGTGTGTGGATGAATGTATGTTCACTTGTGAACATTCAAGACACAACCAGGAAAGTACTCACATATATGGTAAGAAACTCATTAAAATTATGTATGTAAATATTACTATCTTAGGTTAAATATAGAATGTAGATGCTCAATGTTTTATTAAATATATCCAGAGTGAGAGATGTGAAGACAGGAGAAGTGAGAGATGTGAAGACAGGAGAAGTGAGAGATGTGAAGACAGGAGAAGTGAGAGATGTGAAGACAGGAGAAGTGAGATATGTGAAGACAGGAGAAGTGAGAGATGTGAAGACAGGAGAAATGAAGATGTGAAGAAGGAGGAAGTGAGAGATGTGAAAAAGGGGAAAATGAGAGATGTGAAGAAGGAGAATGAGAGAGTGAAACAGGGAAGTGAGAGATGTGAGACAAAGGGAGAGGAAGAAGGG
>NC_069470.1:28934283-29006998 GCF_026875155.1 Cherax quadricarinatus
AGTCTGTTTATCACAATGTGACCCCTCATTACAAGATTTACAGGGTTCCCTCACCCTCACCCCCAGCCATCACCCCCACAATCCATCACCTCACCACCTACATCACTCTCACCACCTTTCCCACCCTCATCACCGTCCACACTCTCACCACCCGTACATCACTTCCCACCATACTCACCCCACCACCATCCTCACTCTCACCACATCCCTCACTCCACCACCAGTCCCCCTCACTTCACCACCAGTACACACTCCACCATCAACCAATTACCCTCACCACCATCCATCACTCTCACCAAGTCCACTCCCTCACCACCATCCACACCCCCACCATCATCACCCCCACTCCACCTCACCACCAGTCCCTCCCCCCACCACTCCATCACCCCCCCACCATATCATACTCCAGCCAGTCCTCATACTCACAGGAGCCACACCCCACCACCATCCATCACCCTCACCACAAACCACACCTTCACTACCATCCACACCCCTCACCCCAGTCCATCACCTCACCACCATTATCACCACCACTCCACCCCCACCCCAGTCCATCACCACCACTCCATACCCCTTCCACCATCCATCATACTCACAGCCGCCATCACCCCCACCCCAACCATCACCTCACCAAAAGTCCATCCCTCCCACCAGTCCCTCACCCTCATACAATCCATCCCCTTTACTACCAGCCCCCACCCCACCCCAGTCCTCACTCCCCAACGTCCATCATCCTCACCCCCAGTCCCATCCCACCACCAGTCCCTCATCTCCTACCACTATCACCCCACCACCAGTCCATCACCCTCACCATCACCACACTCTCACCACCAGCCATCACCCCCACCACCCGTCCATCACCCTCACCACCAGTCCCTCACCCCACCACCTCAATCACCACCACCATCACCCTCACCACCAGTCCATCACCCTCACCACCATCCACACCCTCACCACCAGTCCACATCCTCACCGCCCCTCCATCTCACTCACCAATCCATCACCCTCACCACCCTTCCTTCACTCTCACCACCAGTCCACACCCTCACCACCAGTCCATCACCCTCACCCCCAGTCCTCATCCTCACCGCCGTCCATCCACCCCCACCCCCCGTCCATCCCCCTCACCACCATTCCTTCACTCTCACCCCAGTCATCACCCTCACCCCCAGTCCATCACCCTCACCCCCGCCTCACCTTCACCCCATTTTTCCTTTATTCACCACCAGTCCATCATTCCGCCCCGTCCATCACCCTACCACCATCCCCTCACCCCACCAAACCTTCCTTCACTCCACCAACCATCCATCACCCTCACCACCACCCCACCCCCCACAATCCATCACTCTCCCCACAATACATCACTCTCAACCCAAGTCCATCACCCCCATCACCCCATCACTTACCAAACCCGTACATCACTCTCACCCCAATACTCACCCTCACCCAAGTCCATCACCTCACCATGTCCACACTTCCCCCCACCAGTCCATCACTCTCACCACCAGTACTCACTATCCCATCATTCACTCTCCCACAAGCCCTCACTCTCACCACCAGTACATCACTTCACCCCAAAAGTCCATCACTCCACCACCAGTACATCACTCTCACCACCCTACAACACCCCCCCCACCAACCATCACTCTCACCCCAGTCATCATCTCACCTCAACCCCTTACCCCCCCCACCTCCCCCCACTCCCACCACCAGTCCATCACTCCACCCATCACCCCCACCACCAGCCATCACCATCACCACCCTCTATCCCACCACTCCACCCCCCACCACCAGTCCCCACCACAAACCCCTCACCCTTACCACCAGTCCATCATACTCACCGCCCGTCCCTCAAATCACACGAGTCCATCACCCCCACCACCAATCCATCACCCCCCCACCAGTCCATCACTCTACCACCAGTCCCCTCACTTCACCACCACCTCACTCTCACCACCATTTCCCTCACCCTCACTACCAGTCCCACACCCTCCCAACATCCATCCTCCACCCCCATCCATCAACCCCCCACCACCTCCATCACCCTCACCCCCATCCATCCCCCCCTCACCAAACCTCCATCACTCTCACCACCAGTCCCTCATCCTCCCCCCAGTCCATCACCCCCCCACCACCAGTCCATCACCCACCACCAGCCCATCACCCCACCATCAAACCCTCCTCGCACCCCCAGCCAACCCTCACCATCAGTCCATCACTCCACTAACCCTCTACACCCTCACCACAGTCCATCACCCTCACCCTCATCCATCACTTCACTCCAGTCTACACCCCCACCACAGTCCATCACCCCCACCTCAGTCCACCTTCACTACCGTTAAAAACCCTCCCACAGTCCATCCCCCCACCCCATCCATCACTTCACACCAGTCTATAAAACCCCCACCACCAGCCCCCCAAAACCCCACCCCCAGTCCATCACCCTCACCAACATCAATCACTCCCCACCACCATCCCCCCACCCCCACCACCATCCTCACCTCACCCCCATCCACCTCACCACCCGTCCATCCCCTCCAACCAGTCCTCACTCTCACCACAGTTATCACCCCACCAGAGTCCATCACTCCTCCCACCTCCATCACCCCCCACCATCCTCCCTCACCCCCCTCCCCTCACTCTCATACCAGTCCATCACTCACCACCCTCCATCACTCTCACCACGTCCATCACCCCCACCACCCAATCCATCACTCTCACCCCCTCCATCACCCCCCACCCCCAGTCCTCACTCTCACCACCAGTCCATCCTCCCCACCATCCATCACCCTCCCTACCAGTCCTCACCCTCCCAACATCCATCACCTCACCACCAGTCCATCACCCCCACCGTCCATACCCCACCACCAGTCCTACCCTCACCAACATCCATCGCTCTCACCCCCACCCCCTCACCCTCACACCAGTCCATCACCCTCACCACCTTCCATACCCCCACCACCTGTCCACACCCCCACCACCCCCATCACCCTCACCACCAGTCCCTCACCCCCACCACCATCCATCACCCACCGCCATCCATCACCCTCCCCCCACCATCACCCCCACCACCATTCCTTCACCTCACCACCATCCATCACCCCCACCGCCAGTCCATCACCCCCACCACCTCCCCCCTTCACCACCATTCCTTCACTCTAAACCCCCAGTCCACATCCTCACCGCCATCCATCACCCTCACCACCATCCACACCCTCACCACCCTTCCTCCTCTCACCACCACCATCACCCTCAACCCCCAGTCCATCACCCTCACCCAAGTCAACATCTCACCACCATAAATCACTCTCACCCCAAGTCCATCACCCTCATCACCCCCTCCATCACCTCACCCCCAGTAATCACTCTCACCACCGTACATCACCCTCCCACCAGTCCTCACCTCACCCCATTCCCTCACCTCCCACCCGTCCATCACTTCCCCCCAGTACATCACATACCATCGTCCATCCTCTCACCCCAAGTCCCTACCTCACCACCCGTACTCCCCCACCACAAGTCCACACTTCCCCCCACCATACATCACCTCACCACCAGTACCACCCTCACCCCCAGCCATCACTCTCACCACCAGTACATCATCCCACCATCAACCCCCCTTCCCCACCCCCAGTCCATCCTCCCCCCCCGTCCTCACTACCCCTCCACACCCTCACCACCGCATCACCATCACCACCAGTCATCACCACCACTCCCCCCTCACCCCCAGTCCTCACCCCAACTCCTCACCCTTACCACCATCCATCATACTCACAGCCCGTCCCTCAAATCACAGCGGTCCATCACCCTCACCACCAATCCACACCCCACCACCATCCATCACTCTCACACCCTCCCTCACTCTCACCACCATCCATCACTCTCACCACCATCCCTCACCCTCCTACCAGTCCCTCACCCCCCAACATCCATCACCTCACCACCCCCATCACCCCCACCCCAGTCCTCACCCCCACCACCAGTCCATCCCCTCACCACCAGTCCATCACTTCACCACCAGCCATCACCTCCCACCAGTCCACACCCTCCCAACCAGTCCATCACTCTCACCACCAGCCCATCACCCCCACCATCAAACCCTCTCTCGCACCCCCAGCCCTCCCCTCCCCTCAGTCCATCACTCTCACTCCATCTTCACCCTCACCCCCATCCATCACCCTCACCCTCATCCCCCACCCCACTACCATCTATCACCCCCACCACCAGTCCATACCCCCCCCTCATCCATCCTCCACTACCAGTCTATACCCTCACCACCAGTCCATCACCCTCACCCATTTTCCCTCACTCTCACTACCCGTCTATAACCTCACCCCACCACACCCCACCACCAGTCCATACCCTCACCACATCTTCACCTCCCCCACCAGTCCATCACCCTACCACCAGCCTCACCCTCACCACCAGTCCCCCTCACCACCAGTCCATCCTTCCCCACCAGTCATCACCTCACCAGCAGTTCATCCCCCACCCGCATCCCCCCACCTCACCCCCCGCCCCTCACCTCCCCACCAGTCCATCACTCTCACCACCATCCATCACTCTCACTACCCCTCCACACTCACCACCTCCCACTTCACCAGCAGTCCATCAAAACCCCCACCACCAATCCATCACTTCCCCCACCTCCATCACTTCACCACCGTCCATCACTCTCACCACCAGTCCATCACTCTCCCACCCGTCCATCACCCCACTACCAGTCCATCCCCTCACCAACAGTCCATCATCTCACCACCAGTCCATACCCCACCACCAGTCCCATCACCCTCACCACCATTCCATTTACCCCCCACCAGTCCCTCACTCTCACCACCAGTCCATCACCCTCACCACCCCTCCATCACCCTCACCAACAGTCCATCGCTTCACCACCAGTCCTCACCCTCACCCAAAGTCCACGCTACCCCCCATATCCCCTCTCACCCCCAGTCCTCACCCTCCCACCAGTCCATCACCCTACCAACGTCCATCCTCTCACCACCCATCAACCCCCCTCACCCCCCCGCCATCACCCTCACCCAAAAGTCCATCGCCTTTACCACCATCCATCCCCCACCAAAATCCACGCTCTCACCACCAGTCCATCACCTCACCACCAGTCCAAACCCTCACCACCATCCACACCCCACCAACGTCCACGCCTCACCACATCCATCACCCCCACCCCCTCCACACCCTCACCAAGAGTCCCTCGCTCTACACCGTCCACACCCTCACCACCCGTCCCCACCCCACCAACAGTCCCGCCTTTACCCCATCCATCAAATCACCCCAGTCCATCACCCTCACCCCCATCCCCTCACCCTCACCAACAGTCCATCGCTCTCACCCCCAGTCCATCCCCCCACCAGCCATCACCCCACCACCTGTCCATCACCCTCACCACCTGTCCATCACCCTCACCACCAGTCCATCACCCTCACCACCCGCCATCACCCACCCCCTTCCATACCCTCCCACCTGTCCATCCCCCTCAACACCCTCCATCACCCTCATCACCAGTCCATCACCCCCACCACCCCTCCTCACCCCACCCCTCCCACCCCAATACCATCCATCACCCCCCACCTGTCCATCCCCACCACCTTCCTCACCCTCACCACCATCCATCCCCCTCACCACCATCCCCTCACCCCCACCACCGCCTCACCCTCACCACCATCCTCACCCTCACCACCGTCCCCTCACCTCACCACCATCATCACCCCACCACCAGTCCACACCCTCACCACCCGTCCATCACCCTCACCACCAGTCCCCTCACCCCACCCCCAGTCCACCCCCTCACCCCATCCATCACCCCCCCACCCCCATCACCCTACCCCCAGTCCCTCACCCCACCCCCCATCCACACCCTCACCCCATCCTCACCCTTCACCATCCATCACCTCCCACCCTGTCCCTCACCCTCACCACCCGTCCATCACCCTCCCACCAGCCTACCCTCACCCTCCAACCCCTCACCACCTGTCCACACCCCACCACCTGTCCACACCCTCATACCATCCATCACCCCCCACCACCGTCCATCCCCTCACCACCTGTCCATCACCCTCACCACCATCCATCCCCCCCCCCCCCCCACCATCCATCACCCCACCACCATCCATCACCCCCACCACCATCCCAAAACACCCTCACCACCAGTCCACACCCCACCCCAGTCCATCACCTCACCACCAGTCCATCACCCTCACCCCACCTCACCCCACCCCATCCATCACCCCACCACCAGTCCAACCCCCCCACCACCAAACCCCCCACCCTAACCCCCCAGTCCATCACCCTCACCCCCCTCCCTCCCCCTCACCACCAATCCATCCCCCCCCACCACCAGTCCATCCCCCCTCACCACCAAATTTCCCCCTCCCCCCCCCCTCACCAAACCCTCCATCCCTCACCCCCAGTCCATCCCCCCCCACCCTCCCTCCCCCAAACCCCCATCCCCTCCCCCTCACCCCCAGTCCATCCCCTCACCACCCTCCATCCCCCTCACCACCAGTCTCCCCCTCACCCCATCCATCCCCCTCACCCCCAGTCCTCCCCCCCTCCCCCCACCCCCTCCATCACCCTCAACCCCCAGTCCAAACCCCCCCACCACCCGTCCCTCCCCCCCACCACCACCATCCCCCTCCCCACCAGTCCCCCCCCCACCACCCGTCCATCCCCCCCCACCACCAGTCCCCATCCCCCTCCCCCCCCCACCAGTCCATCCCCCTCACCACCAGGGCCATCCCCCCACCACCATCCATCCCCCAACCCCCAATCCCCCCCCACCCCATCCATCCCCCACCCCTTTCCCCCCCCCACCACCGTCCATCCCCCTCACCACCAGTCCATCCCCCCCACCACAGTCCAACCCCCCCTTCACCCCCCCCCAACCTCCCCCTCACCCCAGTCCCTCCCCCTCACCACCCTCCCTCACCCCACCACCCTCCATCCCCCTCAAACCCCCGTCCATCCCCTCACCACCAGTCCATCCCCCCACCCCCAGTCCATCCCCTCACAACCCGTCCACCCCTCACCACCAGTCCATCCCCCTCACCACCAGTCCATCCCCCCACCCCGTCCATCCCCCCACCCCCAGATCCCCCCTCCTCCCCCCACCACACCCCCCCCCCAGTCCATCCCCCTCACCACCATCCATCCCCCCACCACCAGTCCTCCCCCTCACCACCCGTCCATCCCCCTAAACCCCCAGCCTCCCCCCACCACCAGTCCATCCCCCTCACCACCATCCATCCCCCCACCCCCAAACCCCCCATTCCATCCCCCTCCCCCCCTCCCCCCCCCCAGTCCATCCCCCTCACCACCAGTCCCTCCCCCTCACCCCCAGCCATCCCCCCACCACCCGTCCATCCCCCCCACCACCATCCACCCCTCAACCCAAAATCCATCCCCCTCACCACCCGCCATCCCCCTACCCCCATCCATCCCCCTCACCACCAGTCCATCCCCCCCACCCCCAGTCCCCTCCCCCTCACCACAATTTATCCCCTAAATATTACCCCCGTCCATCCCCCCACCCAAAAAGCCACCCTACCCCCATCCTCCCCCCCCAAAACCCCCATCCATCCCCCTACCACCGGGACCAAAACCCTGGGGGAATTAAAGTTCATGGGGGGGGGGAACCAGAAAATAACAAACAAACCCCAAAAATATACCCCACCTTTCCCCCCCCACCTTACCCCATCCTTCCCCCCCAACCTACCCCCCCCACAACCCCCCGCCCCCCAAACCGTTAAAATATTTAAAAATTATTAAAAGGCCCCCCCCAAATAATTTAAAACCCCCGCCAAACTCCCTTACATATTACCATACCTTCCCCCCCCTACCTTCCCACACCAAAAGCCCACACCCTACCCCTTCCCCCCCACCTACCCCCCACCAACTGACCTTTCCCCCTTACCGCCCCCCACCTAAACCGCCCACCCTTACCTTCCCAATCCCCCCAACCACCGGCCCCCCCTACCTTCCCCCACTCCCCCCAAAACCTTCCCCACCACCTTCCACCCACCGCCCCATACCCTTTCCCACACCTCCCCCCACACCTCCTTCCCCCTACCCCCACACCCCCTCCCACACCTACCCCCCACCGCCCCCCCCCTCCCCCCCCCACACCACCCCCACCCCCCTTTCCCCCAAACCTACCCTCCCCCCCCTACCTCCCCCCAACCCCCCCCCTACCAAACCCCACCTACCTTTCCCACCACCGACCTCCCACCCTCCCCCCCCCCACCCACCTCCCCAAACCCCCCACCTAACCACCCTCCCTCCCCCCCTACACACCACACCTTAACCCCCCCACGCCTCCTAACCACCCACCCCCACCCTACCCTACCCCCACCTCCCTCCCCCGCCTCCTAAAACCCCCAACCTCCCCCCCCACCCGACACTACCACACCTACCCCCCCACGCCAAACCCCAACCACACCTGACCCTGTCCACACTTGACCCTGCCCACAAGTAACCCTAGACCAACAACATGACCCTGCCCACACCTGACTCTGCCCACGGCTAATCCTGCCCATGCCTGACCCTGCCCACACCTGACACTAACCACACCTGACCCTGCCCACGCCTGACACTAACCACACCTGACCCTGCCCACGCCTGACACTAACCACACCTGACCCTGCCCACACCTGACACTAACCACGCCTAACCGTGCCCACGCCTGACCCTGCCCACACCTGACACTAACCACACCTGACCCTGCCCACGCCTGACACTAACCACACCTGACCCTGCCCACGCCTGACACTAACCACACCTGACCCTGCCCACACCTGACCCTGCCCACACCTGACCCTGCCCACATCTGACCCTGCCCACAACTGACCCTGCCCACACCTGGCCCTGCCCACACCTAACCCTGCCCACACTTAACCCTGCCCCAACTTAACCCTGCCCACACCTGACCCTGCCCACACCTGACCCTGCCCACACCTGACCCTGCCCACACCTGACCCTGCCCACACCTGACCCTGCCCACACCTGACCCTGCCCACACCTGACTTTGTCCACACCTGACCCTGCCCACACCTGACCCTGCCCACACCTAACTTGCCCTCAACCTGTCCCTGCCCACACCTGACACCTGCCCACACCTAACCGTGACTAAGCAGACCACAGGTTCTTGTTCAGCATCCACCAGGAACCAGCCACGACGTAACGACACACACCTGAGATCAAACAAACATTCAGGTGTTTGTGAGGCTTCAAAACACTTACACAAAACATCAATAAACATTAAAACAAGTCAATGATGAAATAAAAACTAAATACAGATATAAAAATAAAATTTAAAATCAAACATATGGACTGACAGGCAGAGTGACATGACTGACAGACAGAGTGACATGGAGTGACAGGCAGAGTGACATGGACGACAGGCAGAGTGACATGGACTGACAGGCAGAGTGACATGGACTGACAGGCAGAGTGACAGGGACTGACAGGCAGAGTGACATGACTGACAGGCAGAGTGACATGACTGACAGACAGAGTGACATGGACTGACAGGCAGAGTGACATGAACTGACAAACAGAGTGACATGGACTGACAGGCGGAGTGACATGGACTGACAGCAGAGTGACATGGACTGACAGGCAGAGTGACATGGACTGTCAGGCAGAGTGACATGGACTGTCGGGAGAGTGACATGGACTGACAGGCAGAGTGACATGGACTGACAGGCAGAGTGACATTGACTGACAGGAAGAGTGACATGGACTGACAGGCAGAGTGACATGACTCACAGGGAGAGTGACATTGACTGACAGGCAGAGTGACATGGACTGACAGGCAGAGTGACATGACTGACAGGGAGAGTGACATGGACTGACAGGCAGAGTGACATGGACTGTCAGTCAACAAAGTGGATAATGCTGGTTTACAGTATTTTTTAACATACTGTTATTAAGAGTTGTGAAGAAGTGACTGTCGAGGGAAACTTGTGTTGGATAAAACAAGGAAGACTCAGCTATATTACTTAGGCTACTGTATCATGTGTAACTGTAACTTGTTTAAGTAACTATCTTACATGTAACCATTCTGTTTTAGCTTACTACTGTCTGTTACTGTACTACTGTCTCTTACTGTACTCACTCTCTGTTACTGTACTACTGTCTGTTACTGTACTACTGTCTGTTACTGTACTACTGTCTGTTACTGTACTACTGTCTGTTACTGTACTACTGTCTGTTACTGTACTTTCTTGTACGTCAGTGTTCTGTTCTGCTTCTTATTTTACTCTTCTTTCACTTTACAGTTCCATTTTTGTATGTTGATGTACTGATGCTGTTCACTGTTAACGTGTGGTGTTCTGTGTTAACATAGTGGTGTTCTGTGTTAATGTAGTGGTGTTCTGTGTTAATGTAGTGGTGTTCTGTGTTAATGTAGTGGTGTTCTGTGTTAATGTACTGGTGTTCTATGTTAATGTAGTGGTGTTCTGTGTTAACGTAGTGGTGTTCAGTGTTAACGTAGTGGTGTTCAGTGTTAACGTAGTGGTGTTTCAGTGTTACTCGTAGTGGTGTTCTGTGTAATGTAGTGGTGTTCAAGTGTTAAGTAGTGGTGTTCAGTGTTAACGTAGTTGAGTGTTCTGTGTTAATGTAGTGCGTGTGCTGTGTTACGTAGTGGTGTTCTGTGTTAATGTAGTGGTGTTCTAGTGTTATCGTAGTGGTGTTCTGTGTTAACGTAGTGGTGTTTCAGTGTTAACGTAGTGGTGTTCTGTGTTACGTAGTGGTGTTTGTGTTAACGATAGTGGTGTTCTGTGTTAATGTTAGTGGTTGTTCTGTGTTAATGGTTCTGGTGTTTCGTGATAACGTAGTGGTGTTCAGTGTTAATGTACTGGTGTTCCAGTGATAACGTAGTTGGTGTTCTGCTTTAATGTAGTGGTGTTCTGTGTTAACGTAGTGGTGTTCTGTGTTAAATGTATGTGGTGTTCACTGTTAATGTTAGAGGTGTTCAGTGTTAATGTTACTGGTGTTCTGTGTTAATGTACTGTGTCCAGTGTTAACGTAGTGAGTGTTCATGTTAATGTACTTGGTGTTCAGTGTAACGTAAGTGGTGTTCTGTGTTATGTAGTGGTGTTCTGTGAAAACGTAGTGGTGGATCTGTGTTAATGTAGTGGTGTCACTGTTAATGTAGTGGTGTTCAGTGTTAATGTACTGGTGTTCTGTGTTAATCTACTGGTGTCAGTGTTAACGTTAGTGGTGTTCATGTTAATGTCTGGTGTTCAGTGTTAACGTTGTGGTGTTCTGCGTTATGTTAGTGGTGTTCTGTGTTAACGTAGTGGTGTTCTGTGTTAATTGTACTGGCTGTTCTGTGTTATTGTACTGGTGTTCAGTGTATCGTGTGGTGTTCATGTTAATGTACTGGTGTTCAGTGTTAACGTAGTGGTGTTCTGCGTTATTGTAGTGGTGTTTCTGTGTTAACGTAGTGGTGTTCTGTGTTATGTAGTGGTGTTCACTGGTAATGTAGTGGTGTTCAGTGTTAATGTACTGGTTTCTGTGTTAATGTATGGTGTTCAGTGTTAACGAGTGGTGTTCTGTGTTAACGTAGTTGTGTTCTGTGGTTTCATGTAGTGGTGTTCAGTGTAATGTACTGGTGTTCTGTGTTAATGTACTGGTGTTCTGTGTTAATGTATGGTGTTCAGTGTTAACGTAGTGGTGTTCTGTGTTAACGTAGTTGGTGTTCACTGTTAATGTGTGGTGTTCTGTGTTTATGTACTGGTGTTCTGTTGTTAACGTAGTGGTGTGCAGTGTTATGTTGTGGTGTTCAGTGTTAATGTACTGGTGTCAGTGTTTATGTAACTGCCTGTTTCGTGTTAATTGTAGTGGTGTTCAGTGTTAATGTTTGGTGTCTCAGTTTAATGGTAGTGGTGTTCAACTGTTTTTTGTGTGGTGTTCTGTGTTAATGTACTGTGTTCAGTGTTAATGTAGTGGTGTTTGTGTTAATTAGTGGTGTTCTCTGTTTAATGTAGTGGTGTTCTGTTGTTAATGTACTGGTGTTCATGTTAATGTAGTGGTGTTCAGTGTTAATGTTAGTGGTATTCTGTGTTAATGTAATGGTGTTACAGTGTTAATGTTGTGGTGGTCAGTGTTAATGTAGTGGTGTTCTGTGTTTAATGTACTGGTCGATCAGTGTTAATTGTAGTGGGTTCAGTGTTAATGTTGTGGTGTTATGTGTTAATGTAGTGTGTTCAGTGTTAATGTAGAGTGGTGTTCTGTGTTAAAGTCAGTGGTGTTCTGTGTTAACGTAGATGGTGTTCTGTGTTAATGTACTGGTGTTCAGTGTTAATGTAGTGGTGTTCAGTGTTAATGTAGTGGTGTTCTGTGATAATGAGTGGTGGTCAGGGTTAAATGCTAGTGGTGTTCTGTGTTTAAGTAGTGGTGTTTCTGTGTTAACGTAGTGGTGTTCTGTGTTAATGTAGTGGTGTTCTGGTTAATGTTAGTGGTGTTCTGTGTTAATTTATAGTGTTCTAGTGTTAATGTAGTGGGTTTCAGTGTTAATGTAGTGGTGTTCTGTGTTAATGTAGTGGTGTTCAGTGTTAATGGTAGTGGTGTTCTGTGTTAAAAGTAGTGGTGTTCTGTGTTAACGTAGTGGTGTTCTGTGTTAATGTAGTGGTGTTCTGTGTTTAAAGAAGTGGTGTTCAGTGTAATGAGTGGTGTTTTTGTTAATGTAGTGGTGTTCTGTGTTAAAAGTAGTGGTGTACAGTGTTAACGGTAGTGGTGTTCTGTGTTAAAGAAGTGGTGTTCAGTGTTAATGTAGTGGGTGTTCAGGTTAATGTTGTGGTGTTCTGTGTTAAAGTAGTGGTGTTCAGTGTTAATGTAGTGGTGTTCAGTGTTAATGTAAGTGGTGTTCAGTGTTAATGTAGTGGTGTTATTGTTAAAGTAAGTGGTGTTCTGTGTTAATGTAGTGGTGTTCTGTGATAATGTACTGGTGTTCTGTGTTCAAAGTAGTGGTGTTCAGTGTTAAAGTAGTGGTGTTCTGTGTTAAAGTAGTTGGTGTTCAGTGTTAATGTAGTGGTGTTCGTGTTAAGTAGTGGGTGTTCAGTGTTAATGTAATGGTGTTCTGTGTTAATGTACTGGTGTTCAGTGTTTATGCTACTGGTGTTCTGTGCTTAATTGTACTGATGTTAAGTTTAATGTATGGTGTTAAGTTTAATGTACTGGTGTTCAGTGTTAATGTACTGGTTGTTCAGTGTTAATGTACCTGGTGTTCAGTATTAATGTACTGGTGTTCAGTGTAATGTATGGTGTTCCGTGTTAATGTACTGTTGTTCTTTGTTAATGTACTGGTGTTTCAGTGTTAATGTACTGGTGTTCAGTGTTAAGGTTATGGTGTTCAGTGTTAATGTACTGGTGTTTCAGTGTAATGTACTGTCTAGTGTTCAGTTATTAAGGTACTGTGTTCCAGTGTTATGTATGGTGTTCAGTGTTAATGTATGGTGTTCAGTGTTTTTTGTACTGGTGTTTCAGTGTTATGTACTGGTGTTCAGTATTAATGTACTGGTGTTCAGTGTTAATTACTGGTGTTCAGTGTTAATGTACTGGTGTTCAGTGTTAATGTATTGGTGTTCTGTGTTAATGTTATGGTGTTCGTGTTAATGTATGGTGTTCTGTGTTAATGTATGGAGTTCTGTGTTATGTAATGGTGTTCTGTGTTTAATGTACTGGTGTTCAGTGTTAAATGTATGGTGTTCTGTGTTAATGATATGTTGTGTCAGTTGTTAATGTACTGTTGTTCAGTGGTAATGTATTGGTGTTCTGTGTTTATGTTACTGGTGTTCAGTGTTAAGTAATGGTGTTCCGATGTTAATGGTACTGGTGTTCTGTGTTAATGTACTGGTGTTCTGTGTTAATGTACTGGTGTGTCTGGTTAATGTGACTGGTGTTCAGTGTTAATGTACTGGATGTTCAGTATTAATGTGTACTGGTGTTTCTGTGTTAATGTACTGGTGTTCTGGGTTAATGTACTGGTGTTCAGGTTAAATGTACTGGTGTGAAAGTGTTAATGTAATGGTTTCTGTGTTAATTATAACTGGTGTTCAGTGTTATTGTACTTGTGTTCTGTGTTAATGTACTGGTCGTTCTGTGTTAATATAATGGTGTTCAGTGTTAATGTACTGGTGTCTGTGTTAATGTACTGGTGTTCAGTGTTAATGTACTGGTGTTCAGTGTTAATGTACTGGTGCTTCCAGTATGAATGTACTGGTGTTCTGTGTTATTGTTCTGGTGTTCTGTGTTTAATGTAATGGTGTTTCAGTGTTAAATGTTTATGGTGTTCAGTGTTAATGTACTGGTGTCTGTGTTAATATAATGGGGTTCAGTGTTAATGTACTTGTGTACAGTGTTAAGTACTGGTGGTCTGGTGTTAATATATAGTGTCAGTGTTAATGTACTGGTGTTCAGTGTTAATGTACTGGTGTTCAGTGTTATGTACTGGTGTTCTGTGTTAATTTACTGGTGTTTCATTGTTCATGTAGCGACGGGCCCCAGTCGACATAATGAGACTTGTCCGAGGGAGCAATTCACCCAAATTCAACTTCAATAACAAAAAACATAAAGTGGGACCAAGTAAACCAAGTACTATACCGATATAAGTGGGAAGATTACTAAGCAACACAGACCCCAATCGTATGCTTAGAACTGATTAACTTGGTGGCACTCGATGTATGCACAAGGCTATTCCTCTAAGGAAAAAGAGGGTAGATGTAAAATAGAAAGAGACAGGTGCTCCCTTTACAGGCGACGGGAAAAGAATATCAGAGCGGCTTACAAAAAGTCATTATATTCTGAAATCGCGTAGGAGACATCTGGTCAGAGAAATAAGGCAAGAATCGTACTTAAGCTATTGGAATCTTATAGGAGTCAGGGAATCTCGGAAGAACTAAAGCTTAAATGAAATCAGACAAAAAACCCAAAGTATTTACTTCTCATGTGCCAAACCAAAGTCGAGAAACATGTACAGTTTTGGGCCCCTACTTAAAACAAAGATGGGTCCATACACAGATGACAGCTTGGAAAATGAGTGAGCTACTCAAGTACCAATTGACTAGTTTTTAAGCTTGCCGCTTAACCAGTGTGAGGCAGTAGATCAATATGAATTTTTATGAGGAGAGACCACAGATTTTGGTTATAACATGCATTTCTGATGTTATCCTGACGCCAAATTGACTTCGAACAGTCGATAAATGGACCATGCCCTTGCACTTGCCCTGGGCCAGACTCATGCGAACTCCGTGTTAATCAACGAAACTTGCAAAGAAGCCCTATCAAGAGCTTTTACCATCTATAGAGAGGGGCATGGACTCGGGGGTCGTCACCCCCACAGTTACAAAAAATACAGAGACATAGCCCTACTCCACAAAGGGGCAGTAAAGCAAATATCAAAGAACTACAGACCGTTCAGCACTTACATCCCATATCATAAAAATCTTTGAAAGGGTCCTAAGAAAGCAAGTCACCACCCATCTAGAAACCCATCAGTTGCACAACCCAGGGCAACTTGGGTTTAGAAACAGTCGCTTCTGTTATAACGATGAGAAATTTCATTTATCAGATATGGTTAAACCGAGGGAAATTAATCTTCATCAGGAGTACAAAGCAAATTCTGGCACAAAATAGAGCGAAACTCCAACGTCAAAGCCTGGGAGTGTCATGGTCGGAGGATAAACCTTAAGTGACATAACATTGTATCAATCGCATCTGCTAGAAAAATGACAGATGGATAATGAAGATTAACCTTCATAACTAGGGATGCCAAGCCATGATGACACTCTTCAGGTCACTTGTTTTATTAGGCTGGAATATTGCTGCACATAAAAGCAACCTTTCAAGGCAGGTGGAATTGCTGACCTACGTAATGTACAGTGACCTTCACGGCGCGCTCTACGGAGATAAAACACCTCAATTACTGTGAACGCTTGAGTTTCCTGGCATCCTGTATTCCTGGAACGCAGGCGGGAGTGATACATGATTATATACACCTGGAAAGTCTAGAGGACTAGTACCGAACTATGGCACACGAATATCATTCACTTCGAAGCAAAAAGACTTGGCAGACGATGCAACTCCCCCAATGAAATGCAGGGTGTCACTAGCACGTTAAGAGACCATACAATAGTGTCAGGGGACCGAGACTGTTCAACTGCTTCCCAGCGTACATGAGGGGGATTACCTAACAGACCCCTGGCAGTCTTCAAGCTGGCACTGGACAAAGCACCTAAGTCGGTTCCTGACCAGCGGGCTTGCTCGTACGTTGTTTGCGTGCAGACGCAGCAACAGCCTGGTTGATCTGGCCTCTGATCCCCTCAGGAGGCCTGGTCACAGACGGGCCGCGGGGGGCGTTGAACCCGGACTCTCTACAGGTAAACTCCAGGTAAGGTACTGGGTTGATCAGTGTTTATGTACTGGTGTTCTGTTTAATGTTACTGGTGTTGGTACTTCCCTACAACATCTTTCACCACAACAATGTCTACCACAAATGGCATCCATTTTTCCCAATACAGTAATTATACTATAAAAAAATAAACTACACACATACACTGAAAACAAATTCTCTTGATTGATTAAGTCGACCGTTATTGCTGAGTCGATTTATTTCTTTTTTTATTCACTTACATATTGCTGGCTGTACTTTGCAACTCTGATATTGAGCGTAAGTCTTTTGTAACAATTGTTTCTTTTGTTTATTAAAGGTTTGCGAGTTTCGTAATTAATATTATTTGATCTTTTCCATCACTCTGTCGGTCTCAATTTTGACATTCATTGCTTGGTATAATCAACTGGCAATACACAAAACACTAATATTTTATTTTAACTTAAACAATATTTTTACAGTTCTATGGAACCCACTTTGTCCAGCAGTTGTTAAATGACCAGAAACAAAGGCTGGGACAAACAACTTTGTCCAGCAGTTGTTAACTGTACCAGAAACAAAGGATGGGACAAAACTTTGCCCAGCAGTTGTTAACTGTTACCAGAAACAAAGGCTGGGACAAAACTTTGCTCCTGCAGTTTGTTAAATGTTCCAGAAACAAAGGCTGGTACAAAACTTTGTCCAGCAGTTGTTAACTGTACAGAAACAACGGGATGGGACAAAACACTTTGTCAGCACAGTTGTTACTGTACCAGAAACACAAGGCTGGGAACAAAAACTTGTCCAGCAGTTGTTAAACTGTACCTGGAAACAAAGGCTGGGACAAAACTTTGTCAGCAGTTGTTAACGTACCAGAAACATAGGCTGGTACAAAACTTTGTCCAGCAGTTGTTAACTGTACCAAGAAACAAGGGCTGGGGACAAAACTCATGTCCAGCAGTTTGTTAACTGTACCAGAAAAAAGGATGGGACAAAATTGTCCAGCAGTTGTTAACTGTACCAGAAACAAAGGCTGGGACAAAACGCAAGACTTCCATAGTGGGATGTGAATATAGAGATGTTTCAGTACTTAGAGACTGTTTTAAATGGGTTTAATAGTACGGCAGTTTTTAAATGGGTTCAGTAGCTAGGACCGTTTTAAATGGGTTCAGTAGCTACGACCGTTGTAAATGGGTTTAATAGCTACGACAGCTTTATATACGTTCAGTACCCTTACGGCAGTTTTATATAGGTTCAGTAGCTAACGCAGTTTTATGTAGGTTCGCAGCTACGGCAGTTGTATATAGGTTCAATAGCTATGAACTTATTAACTGTTTCAGTAGTACGACAGTTTTAAATGGGTTCAGTAAATACAGCAGTTTTAAAATGCTTTCAGTAATCAAGACAGGTTTTAAATGGGTTGTATAGATACGGCAGATTTTTTATAGGTTCAGTAGCTTCGACAGTTTTAATTTGTTCAGTAGTTACGGCAGTTAAAGATGACGTTCACACAGAGAAGAAAAGTAACTATGAGCACAATATTAGTCAGTTTTAAAGCATGACTTATTTTAGCAAAACTTTGAAAGTTATGAACCAAACGCTCGTTTCCATTTCCAATTTTTGGATCTAGTTAAAGACAGAAATTGTAAGATGCACTTATTGTGACATGTTGGAAAATGTTCCATTCTGAAAGTGAAACTAAGGAAATTGCAGATAATTATGAAAGTTCATTAATTATTTACTATTTCATAAGTCTTCAACCGTATAGGAAATTTTAAGTAAGTAAATTGAGTCCAACGCTGAAATTTATCACATAAAAACTATATTAACAAAATTCCTCTGAACTCACACGACGTATCTAAGGTATTTAACACACTAGAACACTACCATTGTCACACAGTTTATGTTTACCTAGATGTTTACATGGGTCAGAGAGTTCCGGGTCAACGCCCCCGCGGCCGGTTTTCTGACCAGGCTTCTGGTGGATCAGAGCCGATCAACCAGGCTGTTTACTGCTGGATGCCACGCAATCCTACGTACGGAGCCACAGCCTGGCTGGTCAGGTACCGACTTTAGGTTTGCTTGGTCCAGTGCCAGCTTGGAAGACTGCTAGAGGTCTATTGGTAATCACCCTTAGGTATGCTTGGGAGGCAGTCTTGACCAGTCTCGGCCCTGACTCTTACCCTGACTCTTATGGTTTTGTCATCTTCACGTGCTTGTGGGCACACTGACTTTTCTTGGGGGGGATGTTGAATTGTCTGCCAAGTCTTTTGCTTTTCGTTGTGAGTGATTTTCGTGTGCAAGTTCGGTACTGTCACCTCTGGATTTTCCAAGGTGTATATATTCTGTATCTCTCCCGCCTGCGTTCCGGGAATACAGGTTTAGGACCTCAAGCGCTCCCAGTAATTTAGGTAGGTTGTTTTTTCTCCGTTATGCGCGACCGTTGGAAGGTTTCTCGGTTACATTATCATGGTCAGCAATTCACCTGCCTTGGCAGGGTCTGTGCTGTTAGTGGTGCAGCATATTCCCCTAGTATAGCAACCAAGTGACCTGAAGAGTGTCATCATGGCTTGGCCTCCCAAGTTTGAGAGTTCTCATTATCCATCTGTCATTTTTCTAGCAGCTGCAATGATATAATGTTATGTGTGTGTAGATACCATCCAGTGGAAAACACACCACAGTTCACACAGTTCATGTGTGTTGTAGATAACCTTCATACTTTACTGAACCAGAGTTTAGGTAAGGTGGGTAAAGGAAAGAAGGATGGGGAAGATTGACATTTATTGGAAAAGTGTGGGCAGGGGGGTGTGAGTTAGGATATAAAAGGTAAGTGACGCAAAACTTTGGTGCAATTTTAAAAATTGTTTGTGTGTAAAATAGAAATTCTTGAAGGGAGTATAATACTAACCCATCAGAGTCACATAGATATAACAAACATAGGTTAAAATGACTCTGATATTATTATTTGTAGATATACAAGTTGCAATTGCTTTTTTTTACGATTGCATAACGAATATTTAAACGACAGGTCAAGGCGGTAAATTGTCTGGACAATTCATGAAGAATTACTTGACACATTAAGCTTCTTCATGGTGGTGTTACCGCCATAGTAAAATGTTGGCGTAGTTATAACAATGTTGATGTAGTTGTAGAAATGTTATACCACAGGATACATGCTCCGTATTAGGGCGATAATTTTCTTAGTTGACATACGATGTGTTTTGGTGTTAGCCAATCATCTATATCTGCAGGAAGATTGCTCAAAGGATCATTGGTCGATGGTAATCGTCTTTATGGATGAAGCGACGCAGCATCTGTGGAGAGTCATTCTCTTGGTCCAGTAGTATTTTCTACTTGGAGAGGATGTTCTCTGTCTGGTATTTAGAGTTTTTGCATTGTATAGATTGTCTCTTTTCAGGTATAATGGCTACATTAAGCAGTAATATCCTGTTGTATATGTAAATCTGTTCTTTTTGACTACCTGTCTCTCTTCCTGGTAACCGCTAATAAGCGGAGAGCTCTATCCTGGGACCCGTTGCAACCGTAGCATGTTGGTCTTTGTTGTTATGACATTGGGCACATGGGTATTCGAGTATAGGTCTTATTATCATTTTATACAGATTGTTTTTATGAGATGTGGAGGCTTGATTGAATTAAAGAGACTACTTAAGACCGGCGTGGATACGTTGTCTTTTATGAGTCAGATGTGAGTGCGAGCAGCCTGTCTAATTGCTATACAGATATTGTTAGGATTCTAATGGCTTACAGGGTGTACCTCTGATGGTGAGATACCCCCTTTATCTTCGATTGGTTGATTCAAAACTTCTCTATCGTGCTAACAGGACTTTGTCAGGGTTAGTTCGTAATTCTCCATTTCTTTTCCCGAATTAGATGTTCGACGAAGTTCAATATTTCATTTTTCTATGACTCTTTCATTTTGTATTTTCCTGTTACGGTAGTTGATGAGACGATATGGATAACATCATCTGCAAACTGCGTTTTAATTGTATCAATTAAACTTGGTTGAGGAAGTTCATTCACATAATATTGAAATAGAACTGGACTGAAGATAAGAACTTGTGGGACCTCCAGCTGTCGGTTATAAAAGGTACTGTTGACCAGCCATGAAAGGTAGGAATGATTTTTCTTTGAGTTAAGAGTTATTTAGTAGACCACACCTGGGAAGGTCCAGTTCTATGGTCTGGTAGGTCAATTAGTTTGATATAAGCCATCATGCCATAAGCTTCCAAAAGCTTTATGAACACTCTCTGGTGGCAATTAAGGCAAGATTGCCCTGATGTTTTAAGACTTGCTACAGTATCAAAAATATATTTATTGGCATGATTGGTACCTCTATGTGTTCTAAAGCCAAAAATGGTTTTTTTCAGTTAAAAAAGGTGATTAAACTCAAAATAGTAGTTCAGTCTGTTGGAAATGATCTTCTCAAGGAACTTTTCCAGTGACTTCAAGTGAGATATAGGTCTATAAAGGAAAAATTCCTAGAGAATCCACCCTTGATAATAGACTCAAATTTCAAACAACATATACACAAGTTTCCAAAAAAATTTCCAAGACCGTAGGCATTACTATTCTAAGATACGGTACTATGTTCCAAAGTCTGCCCCCTGGCCTTTATCACTTGTATTTACCCTATCTCACTATGAATTGTGCATGGGGCTCACAACAATTAACCATCTAAGACCACTAATTACCCACAAAAGGCTGCAGTCAGAATGATAACAAATTACACTAAGACAACACACTCCACCAAATATTCATAAACTCTAATCCTACTCCACCATACAAACATCAATACTTATTACTGCACTACTACATACATGAACACTTAACTATGACATAAAACCCTCCCTCAAACATCTCCTTGCAACCTCACAGAACACAAGACCATAAACACAAGGCACGATCACTCTTTGATGTTACTCGTGTCCATCTCACGCTATGCAAAAAACTCAATGCACATAAAGGCCCTAATAATCTGGAATTCAATCACCTGTGAATATAAAAGTAACACTGTCTGTTTTAAATTCAAGTCTCTTCTCTAAAATCACTTACTCACCCACATACTAAATAAAATGAATAATTGTATCTCATAATTGTATCTCATATATATTCTCATTATTGTATCTCACTATAATGTTCAATCCTGTGACCCAATCAAACTTTAGTTACATATTTAACTTCATTATCTAACATAATACTCCATTCTTCGATACACTACAAACACAGTAATGACATTTAACCCCACATGTCTTTGGAATACTCATTTGTACTATAATTGTTATCTGTTTTACAATAATTTTTGTAACACTGAATATTCTATTTGCTTAGTTAAATATTAAGTTAATTTTAAGCCTGCCCATAATGCTCTTCATACAGGGGCTTGGGCATGCTGCACTTTAAAAAATCTGTATTATCTTGTATTCTCTGTTTCATGTTCTAATATATAAATAAATAAATAAATAAATAAATAAATAATAAATAAATATTTAAATAGTGGAGGTGTGTGTTACAGCTTAAGCTGTGTTATTTTGTTTTTGTGGAGTCTTTGCCAGAGAATTATTAGGGTGGACTTGAATTCTGGGAAAATACAGTACAACTGCTCTCTGCAAGGATGGGGGAGGGCGGGTTGTGAGTCCAGAGGTGGAAGTGTTTTCAGTAAATGTGTTCTGATGGATGGGTGAGGATATTGTGACTGGAGGTGAGAAGTTTTGTTCTTGCAACTCTGAAGAAGAATTGGGTGGGATATTTTGGTAGTGGAGGTGTATCTTCTTGCATCTTGTTAACTTCCTGTAACTCGAGGTACTTGTGAATATGTTGCACCATCAGGGTTATGGCATTTAAATTATGACACAGTGTAACAGACTCCATGAATACCTCTGCTCGTTAACTCTAAAGGAGGGGGTGAAGATGTAGCTCAGTCAAACAGGGATTTGTCAGGTCAGCACCTTTTGAAGTTTACCTAGAGAGAGTTCAGGGGGTAAACGCCCCCGCGGCTCGGTCTGTGACCAGGCTTCTGGTGATCAGTGGCTGATCAACCAGGTGTTACTTGCTGGCTTGCACACTATCCAACGTACGAGCCAAAACCCGGCTGGTCAGTTACCGAATTTATGTGCTGTTTCAGTGGGCCTGCTTGAAGACACAGCTGGGGTCATTGGTAAGCCCCTTATGTATGCTGTGAGGCAGTTGAACAGTCTCGGGCCCTGACACTTATTGTATTGTCTCTTAACATGCTAGGACACCCTTGCTTTTCATTAGGGGGATGTTGCATCGTCTGCCAAGTCTTTTCTTTCGTTTTGAGTGATTTTCTTGTGCAAGTTCGGTACTAGTCCCTTAAGGATTTTCCAGGTGTATATAATCATGTCTCTCGCCTGCCTGCGTCCATGGAGTACAGGTTCAGGAACTGCAAGCGCTCCAGTATTGAGTGTTTTATCCTCCGTTATGCACGCCGTGAAGGTTCTTGTACATTTTCTAGGTCTGCAATTTCACCTGCCTTGCAATAGGTGCTGTTAGTATGAAGCAATATTCCAGCTAGATAGAACAAGCGACCTGGAAGTATTGTCAATCATGGGCTCAGGCATCCCTTAGTTTTGAAGGTTCTCATTTTTCCATCATGTCATTTTTATAGCCGATGCGATTGATAACGATGTTATGGCCCTTGAGTGAGATCCTCCGACATGATCAACTCCCTGGTCTTTGATCGTTGGTGTTTCACTTTTTTGTGGAGGATTTGTTTTGTACTCTGAAGAAAGTTTTAATTTCCTCATGTTACCATATCGGAGTAATTGAAATTTTCATCATTGATACTTCATAGTGTTTTTGCGCATGCCCCTGTAAAGATTTGGTTGATGTCGCCTGGAGCTTGCAGTGTCTGCAATGGAGACGATGTCATGCAGATTAGGGTGTCATCTGCAAAGGAAGGACACGGTGCTGTGGATGACATTATTCGTTTTTATTGTCATATGTCGGATTGAGGAAGAGGAACAAGTTGGTGAGCGAGTTACTGTGCCTTGTGGAACAGAGCTTTTCACCGTAGCCGCCTCTGACTTTACTCGTTGACTACTACTGTTTGTGATTCTATTTGTGAGGAAATTATAGTTCTCCATCTACAAACTTTCTCCTGTTATTCCCTTTAGCACAATTTTGTGTGCTTTTTACGCCATGGTTCACACGTGTCGACAGGCTTTTGAAAAAGTCTGTATATATTACATCTGCATTGTTTTTGTCTTCTAGTGAATTCTGGACCGTGTTGTAGTGATGCAGTAGCTTTGCTGAAAGGATGGATGGTGTAGTAGTTGTATTGCTTGAGGTGGATACGTTATGGTGCAATACCCACTGTCATCCTGTGAGCATCAGTGCAACAAACACCATTTACAGAGGTAACAGTGGGTCTTTATTTCAGATCCCATGACCATTGTTACATCGCTAGAAAAGAAATATTAGTCATTTTATTTTACAATTACTGCATCTAGTTCTTGTACACAGTATAGTAAGGAATACAATCTCAAAAGATTTTGTTCTTGTTTACCACAAAAAACATTGGTATAACTGAGTTGCCAGGTTCTGTAAAGACAGTTTTTTCATCTAGTTGATGAAAATGTGGACTACTAACTCGAAGATTTCAGATATCTTTCATTAAACGATGGAAGTGTTTTTGCCGTCCCCCCACCCTTCTTGTAAGGTGTGCATGGAGGGGGTACTCTGAAATTATTGGATTGTTTGTTCAACTTAAGATAAATTGCTTCATTGTTATGGCCCTGTCTCTGTCCACACACTTTGCATTTTGTCACTGGACATCTCCATACAAAACCATACTGCCACTGATACTAATAGCCAAGCCAGTGTCTAGTAGTAACAGCCTTTCTTTCAATTACTAGTCTTGTTAACTTCTCTCCCTAGTTATGTTTACTTGACACATATCATTATGGTGTATAATGGTTTAGTTAAATTCTTATCTGTACTCGTGGCTCTACTTCCAGCCCTTTTGCTTAGTTCACCTTTCTGACAGTATTTTTTGTTAACTGTTTGACAAAAAATTTACTCACATTTTTGTTATTTAATGCTTGTGAGCTAATACTTTCAACTTTGTCCTTGCATCCTGGAGGCCTATGGGATGTTGTGGTTGTGGAGGTGTTAAGTACAGTGCCTGTGCACTGATGGTTGTTTGGTAATGTGTTTGAGAGGTCATTTTAATTGTGATGTTGGTGAAAAATCTTAGTACAACAGATATAAAGTGACATGGATGGGTGTAATGTGTTATCTTTATTGGGTCACTTTACCTTGATGGAAACAGATGGTTATGTTAAAAAAATCAGAAAGCTCAGTTTTACATTAGTAGGTTCTTGATGGGCAGGATTTTAAGGCGGAGTTTGGGTCAGTGATATGTGGTCAAACATCTTGATTTTTTTTCAACACAATGGCATATACAACCGAGTTTGGGTGACCTAAAAAGAAAATAATAAGTTTTTCTTTATAAAATTTAGTAGTACGTTATTACGGAGGAGAGTTAGTAGCCTGGCTTTGGCATTTTAGTCACTTCTTGCAACACGCCATGAACTTTTGTTTCTCTTTCATAAAGTTTGATCATAATGATAATAAAAAATTTTAAACTTGAACCTAACAGAGATGATGGTTATTATTGATTATTCATTACTCCAGGAAATTGTGTTGGTTTTCCATACTATAATGGAAAAGTTTTCTATGTCGAGCACTTCCCTTTAGAGTGAGCCTTGGTGTTTCTCATAGATTCTTAACTCAAGGAAATACTTATTCCTCTTCTCTCTGGACTCATACCTTATTACTCTTATTCCTTGAGCTCTGTTTGGACCACCTGTATATTCTAATACCATAATACTATAATAATGATATTTTACATGAATGGTAAACAATACTTACAACTGGAAAATTAAACATGTTGCACATCTGGGGTATCTTTATTGATAAAGATATCCAAGATGTTTGCACATGTCTAATTGTCATCAATAAATGATATTACCAAGATGACTTATTAAACTGTAATGAAACAATTGCAAATTGACCACGAAAATGGATGGTGGATAAAATAAACTAGTTAGATGAACATCATGGTAGCAGATGGCCGAGTGGTTTTACACACAGGCCTGTGGTTTTACCACTCACTTGCCATGGGTTCATATCCCACCTTTCCATGGTTTTAAATAACTTTTAATGTTACAAATTATTTTAGTTTTCTCAGGCTGTCTGCAACCTGGTTGCCTGGAAACATGTAATACATATTGAATTGCCAGATTTTAACTCTCGATGTGAGAATATGGAAGGGTATGCTGGCGAAGATGTACCACTACAGGGACTAAGTGGATGTGAGAAGCGAGTGAACGCAAACACTTGGCATATTCAGGAGATGAAGGTAATTAATACAAATATTTTTTTTCTTATTATTTTCACTGAACATTCCCAGAGGTAATTTCTGTTATGGAATGACCTAGTCTCCGTCCTTATTTTATATTGGTTCTTAACAATAAGATCCTAGGATACTGAATACCCTCACTACTACTTGTCTGGCTACTGCCACCACTGTTCCACGACCACCAAATAAATACTTATTCCCTCTTGTTTTACTATTCCGGCCTGGCCCCCTGTCATATATATTCTGGCTTCCCTTCCCTTCGCACTTACTGTGTGCTAGTTAATGTGTAAATTTGAAACCACAAACATTAACATAAGTTCATTCTTCTATGTGCATATATTTGTGTATTGTATTGTTCCAGTTATGGTTTGTGTGTTTTTATTTTTTGTAACCAAACTTAAGAGTCTTTCTTCTTTCAACACACCATGCCATATCCCACCGAGGTGGCGGTTGACCCTAAAAGAAAAAGAAACGTTTCTCCTTTTACATTCTGTAATTTTTTTTTCAACAAACTGGCTGTATTCCCCACTGGCTGTATTGAGAGTTGTGAAGAAGTGGACTGTCGAGGGAATCTTGTGTTGGATAAAAACATGGAAGACTCAGATATATTAGATTATGCTACTGTTCATGTGTAACAGTACTTGTTTAAGTAACCTTGCTTACATGTAACCATTCTGTTTAGCTTACTACTGTCTGTTTACTGGTACTACTGTCTCTTACTGTATACTCTCTGTTACTGTACTACTGTCTGTTACTGTACTACTGCTGTTACTGTACTACTGTATGTTACTGTATACTGTCTGTACTGTTTATACTGTCTGTTACTGTTACTTTCTTGTACGTCAGTGTTTCTGTTCTTGCTTCTTATTTTACTCCTTCTTTCACTTTTCAGTTCCATTTTGTGGTTGATGTATGATGCTGTTCAACTGTTAACGTGGTGGTGTTTCTGTGTTAACTTAGTGGTGTTCTGTGTTAATGTATGTGTTCTGTGTTTAATGTTGTGGTGTTCTGTGTTAATGTAGTGGTTCTGTGTTAATGTACTGGTGTTCATGTTAATGTAGTGGTGTTTCTGTGTTAAGTTAGTGGTGTTCAGTGTTAACGTAGTGGTGTTCAGTGTTATCGTAGTGGTGTTTCAGTGTTACTCGTAGTGGTGTTCTGTGTAATGTAGTGGTGTTCAAGTGTTAAGTAGTGGTGTTCAGTGTTAACGTAGTTGAGTGTTCTGTGTTAATGTAGTGCGTGTGCTGTGTTACGTAGTGGTGTTCTGTGTTAATGTAGTGGTGTTCTAGTGTTATCGTAGTGGTGTTCTGTGTTAACGTAGTGGTGTTTCAGTGTTAACGTAGTGGTGTTCTGTGTTACGTAGTGGTGTTTGTGTTAACGATAGTGGTGTTCTGTGTTAATGTTAGTGGTTGTTCTGTGTTAATGGTTCTGGTGTTTCGTGATAACGTAGTGGTGTTCAGTGTTAATGTACTGGTGTTCCAGTGATAACGTAGTTGGTGTTCTGCTTTAATGTAGTGGTGTTCTGTGTTAACGTAGTGGTGTTCTGTGTTAAATGTATGTGGTGTTCACTGTTAATGTTAGAGGTGTTCAGTGTTAATGTTACTGGTGTTCTGTGTTAATGTACTGTGTCCAGTGTTAACGTAGTGAGTGTTCATGTTAATGTACTTGGTGTTCAGTGTAACGTAAGTGGTGTTCTGTGTTATGTAGTGGTGTTCTGTGAAAACGTAGTGGTGGATCTGTGTTAATGTAGTGGTGTCACTGTTAATGTAGTGGTGTTCAGTGTTAATGTACTGGTGTTCTGTGTTAATCTACTGGTGTCAGTGTTAACGTTAGTGGTGTTCATGTTAATGTCTGGTGTTCAGTGTTAACGTTGTGGTGTTCTGCGTTATGTTAGTGGTGTTCTGTGTTAACGTAGTGGTGTTCTGTGTTAATTGTACTGGCTGTTCTGTGTTATTGTACTGGTGTTCAGTGTATCGTGTGGTGTTCATGTTAATGTACTGGTGTTCAGTGTTAACGTAGTGGTGTTCTGCGTTATTGTAGTGGTGTTTCTGTGTTAACGTAGTGGTGTTCTGTGTTATGTAGTGGTGTTCACTGGTAATGTAGTGGTGTTCAGTGTTAATGTACTGGTTTCTGTGTTAATGTATGGTGTTCAGTGTTAACGAGTGGTGTTCTGTGTTAACGTAGTTGTGTTCTGTGGTTTCATGTAGTGGTGTTCAGTGTAATGTACTGGTGTTCTGTGTTAATGTACTGGTGTTCTGTGTTAATGTATGGTGTTCAGTGTTAACGTAGTGGTGTTCTGTGTTAACGTAGTTGGTGTTCACTGTTAATGTGTGGTGTTCTGTGTTTATGTACTGGTGTTCTGTTGTTAACGTAGTGGTGTGCAGTGTTATGTTGTGGTGTTCAGTGTTAATGTACTGGTGTCAGTGTTTATGTAACTGCCTGTTTCGTGTTAATTGTAGTGGTGTTCAGTGTTAATGTTTGGTGTCTCAGTTTAATGGTAGTGGTGTTCAACTGTTTTTTGTGTGGTGTTCTGTGTTAATGTACTGTGTTCAGTGTTAATGTAGTGGTGTTTGTGTTAATTAGTGGTGTTCTCTGTTTAATGTAGTGGTGTTCTGTTGTTAATGTACTGGTGTTCATGTTAATGTAGTGGTGTTCAGTGTTAATGTTAGTGGTATTCTGTGTTAATGTAATGGTGTTACAGTGTTAATGTTGTGGTGGTCAGTGTTAATGTAGTGGTGTTCTGTGTTTAATGTACTGGTCGATCAGTGTTAATTGTAGTGGGTTCAGTGTTAATGTTGTGGTGTTATGTGTTAATGTAGTGTGTTCAGTGTTAATGTAGAGTGGTGTTCTGTGTTAAAGTCAGTGGTGTTCTGTGTTAACGTAGATGGTGTTCTGTGTTAATGTACTGGTGTTCAGTGTTAATGTAGTGGTGTTCAGTGTTAATGTAGTGGTGTTCTGTGATAATGAGTGGTGGTCAGGGTTAAATGCTAGTGGTGTTCTGTGTTTAAGTAGTGGTGTTTCTGTGTTAACGTAGTGGTGTTCTGTGTTAATGTAGTGGTGTTCTGGTTAATGTTAGTGGTGTTCTGTGTTAATTTATAGTGTTCTAGTGTTAATGTAGTGGGTTTCAGTGTTAATGTAGTGGTGTTCTGTGTTAATGTAGTGGTGTTCAGTGTTAATGGTAGTGGTGTTCTGTGTTAAAAGTAGTGGTGTTCTGTGTTAACGTAGTGGTGTTCTGTGTTAATGTAGTGGTGTTCTGTGTTTAAAGAAGTGGTGTTCAGTGTAATGAGTGGTGTTTTTGTTAATGTAGTGGTGTTCTGTGTTAAAAGTAGTGGTGTACAGTGTTAACGGTAGTGGTGTTCTGTGTTAAAGAAGTGGTGTTCAGTGTTAATGTAGTGGGTGTTCAGGTTAATGTTGTGGTGTTCTGTGTTAAAGTAGTGGTGTTCAGTGTTAATGTAGTGGTGTTCAGTGTTAATGTAAGTGGTGTTCAGTGTTAATGTAGTGGTGTTATTGTTAAAGTAAGTGGTGTTCTGTGTTAATGTAGTGGTGTTCTGTGATAATGTACTGGTGTTCTGTGTTCAAAGTAGTGGTGTTCAGTGTTAAAGTAGTGGTGTTCTGTGTTAAAGTAGTTGGTGTTCAGTGTTAATGTAGTGGTGTTCGTGTTAAGTAGTGGGTGTTCAGTGTTAATGTAATGGTGTTCTGTGTTAATGTACTGGTGTTCAGTGTTTATGCTACTGGTGTTCTGTGCTTAATTGTACTGATGTTAAGTTTAATGTATGGTGTTAAGTTTAATGTACTGGTGTTCAGTGTTAATGTACTGGTTGTTCAGTGTTAATGTACCTGGTGTTCAGTATTAATGTACTGGTGTTCAGTGTAATGTATGGTGTTCCGTGTTAATGTACTGTTGTTCTTTGTTAATGTACTGGTGTTTCAGTGTTAATGTACTGGTGTTCAGTGTTAAGGTTATGGTGTTCAGTGTTAATGTACTGGTGTTTCAGTGTAATGTACTGTCTAGTGTTCAGTTATTAAGGTACTGTGTTCCAGTGTTATGTATGGTGTTCAGTGTTAATGTATGGTGTTCAGTGTTTTTTGTACTGGTGTTTCAGTGTTATGTACTGGTGTTCAGTATTAATGTACTGGTGTTCAGTGTTAATTACTGGTGTTCAGTGTTAATGTACTGGTGTTCAGTGTTAATGTATTGGTGTTCTGTGTTAATGTTATGGTGTTCGTGTTAATGTATGGTGTTCTGTGTTAATGTATGGAGTTCTGTGTTATGTAATGGTGTTCTGTGTTTAATGTACTGGTGTTCAGTGTTAAATGTATGGTGTTCTGTGTTAATGATATGTTGTGTCAGTTGTTAATGTACTGTTGTTCAGTGGTAATGTATTGGTGTTCTGTGTTTATGTTACTGGTGTTCAGTGTTAAGTAATGGTGTTCCGATGTTAATGGTACTGGTGTTCTGTGTTAATGTACTGGTGTTCTGTGTTAATGTACTGGTGTGTCTGGTTAATGTGACTGGTGTTCAGTGTTAATGTACTGGATGTTCAGTATTAATGTGTACTGGTGTTTCTGTGTTAATGTACTGGTGTTCTGGGTTAATGTACTGGTGTTCAGGTTAAATGTACTGGTGTGAAAGTGTTAATGTAATGGTTTCTGTGTTAATTATAACTGGTGTTCAGTGTTATTGTACTTGTGTTCTGTGTTAATGTACTGGTCGTTCTGTGTTAATATAATGGTGTTCAGTGTTAATGTACTGGTGTCTGTGTTAATGTACTGGTGTTCAGTGTTAATGTACTGGTGTTCAGTGTTAATGTACTGGTGCTTCCAGTATGAATGTACTGGTGTTCTGTGTTATTGTTCTGGTGTTCTGTGTTTAATGTAATGGTGTTTCAGTGTTAAATGTTTATGGTGTTCAGTGTTAATGTACTGGTGTCTGTGTTAATATAATGGGGTTCAGTGTTAATGTACTTGTGTACAGTGTTAAGTACTGGTGGTCTGGTGTTAATATATAGTGTCAGTGTTAATGTACTGGTGTTCAGTGTTAATGTACTGGTGTTCAGTGTTATGTACTGGTGTTCTGTGTTAATTTACTGGTGTTTCATTGTTCATGTAGCGACGGGCCCCAGTCGACATAATGAGACTTGTCCGAGGGAGCAATTCACCCAAATTCAACTTCAATAACAAAAAACATAAAGTGGGACCAAGTAAACCAAGTACTATACCGATATAAGTGGGAAGATTACTAAGCAACACAGACCCCAATCGTATGCTTAGAACTGATTAACTTGGTGGCACTCGATGTATGCACAAGGCTATTCCTCTAAGGAAAAAGAGGGTAGATGTAAAATAGAAAGAGACAGGTGCTCCCTTTACAGGCGACGGGAAAAGAATATCAGAGCGGCTTACAAAAAGTCATTATATTCTGAAATCGCGTAGGAGACATCTGGTCAGAGAAATAAGGCAAGAATCGTACTTAAGCTATTGGAATCTTATAGGAGTCAGGGAATCTCGGAAGAACTAAAGCTTAAATGAAATCAGACAAAAAACCCAAAGTATTTACTTCTCATGTGCCAAACCAAAGTCGAGAAACATGTACAGTTTTGGGCCCCTACTTAAAACAAAGATGGGTCCATACACAGATGACAGCTTGGAAAATGAGTGAGCTACTCAAGTACCAATTGACTAGTTTTTAAGCTTGCCGCTTAACCAGTGTGAGGCAGTAGATCAATATGAATTTTTATGAGGAGAGACCACAGATTTTGGTTATAACATGCATTTCTGATGTTATCCTGACGCCAAATTGACTTCGAACAGTCGATAAATGGACCATGCCCTTGCACTTGCCCTGGGCCAGACTCATGCGAACTCCGTGTTAATCAACGAAACTTGCAAAGAAGCCCTATCAAGAGCTTTTACCATCTATAGAGAGGGGCATGGACTCGGGGGTCGTCACCCCCACAGTTACAAAAAATACAGAGACATAGCCCTACTCCACAAAGGGGCAGTAAAGCAAATATCAAAGAACTACAGACCGTTCAGCACTTACATCCCATATCATAAAAATCTTTGAAAGGGTCCTAAGAAAGCAAGTCACCACCCATCTAGAAACCCATCAGTTGCACAACCCAGGGCAACTTGGGTTTAGAAACAGTCGCTTCTGTTATAACGATGAGAAATTTCATTTATCAGATATGGTTAAACCGAGGGAAATTAATCTTCATCAGGAGTACAAAGCAAATTCTGGCACAAAATAGAGCGAAACTCCAACGTCAAAGCCTGGGAGTGTCATGGTCGGAGGATAAACCTTAAGTGACATAACATTGTATCAATCGCATCTGCTAGAAAAATGACAGATGGATAATGAAGATTAACCTTCATAACTAGGGATGCCAAGCCATGATGACACTCTTCAGGTCACTTGTTTTATTAGGCTGGAATATTGCTGCACATAAAAGCAACCTTTCAAGGCAGGTGGAATTGCTGACCTACGTAATGTACAGTGACCTTCACGGCGCGCTCTACGGAGATAAAACACCTCAATTACTGTGAACGCTTGAGTTTCCTGGCATCCTGTATTCCTGGAACGCAGGCGGGAGTGATACATGATTATATACACCTGGAAAGTCTAGAGGACTAGTACCGAACTATGGCACACGAATATCATTCACTTCGAAGCAAAAAGACTTGGCAGACGATGCAACTCCCCCAATGAAATGCAGGGTGTCACTAGCACGTTAAGAGACCATACAATAGTGTCAGGGGACCGAGACTGTTCAACTGCTTCCCAGCGTACATGAGGGGGATTACCTAACAGACCCCTGGCAGTCTTCAAGCTGGCACTGGACAAAGCACCTAAGTCGGTTCCTGACCAGCGGGCTTGCTCGTACGTTGTTTGCGTGCAGACGCAGCAACAGCCTGGTTGATCTGGCCTCTGATCCCCTCAGGAGGCCTGGTCACAGACGGGCCGCGGGGGGCGTTGAACCCGGACTCTCTACAGGTAAACTCCAGGTAAGGTACTGGGTTGATCAGTGTTTATGTACTGGTGTTCTGTTTAATGTTACTGGTGTTGGTACTTCCCTACAACATCTTTCACCACAACAATGTCTACCACAAATGGCATCCATTTTTCCCAATACAGTAATTATACTATAAAAAAATAAACTACACACATACACTGAAAACAAATTCTCTTGATTGATTAAGTCGACCGTTATTGCTGAGTCGATTTATTTCTTTTTTTATTCACTTACATATTGCTGGCTGTACTTTGCAACTCTGATATTGAGCGTAAGTCTTTTGTAACAATTGTTTCTTTTGTTTATTAAAGGTTTGCGAGTTTCGTAATTAATATTATTTGATCTTTTCCATCACTCTGTCGGTCTCAATTTTGACATTCATTGCTTGGTATAATCAACTGGCAATACACAAAACACTAATATTTTATTTTAACTTAAACAATATTTTTACAGTTCTATGGAACCCACTTTGTCCAGCAGTTGTTAAATGACCAGAAACAAAGGCTGGGACAAACAACTTTGTCCAGCAGTTGTTAACTGTACCAGAAACAAAGGATGGGACAAAACTTTGCCCAGCAGTTGTTAACTGTTACCAGAAACAAAGGCTGGGACAAAACTTTGCTCCTGCAGTTTGTTAAATGTTCCAGAAACAAAGGCTGGTACAAAACTTTGTCCAGCAGTTGTTAACTGTACAGAAACAACGGGATGGGACAAAACACTTTGTCAGCACAGTTGTTACTGTACCAGAAACACAAGGCTGGGAACAAAAACTTGTCCAGCAGTTGTTAAACTGTACCTGGAAACAAAGGCTGGGACAAAACTTTGTCAGCAGTTGTTAACGTACCAGAAACATAGGCTGGTACAAAACTTTGTCCAGCAGTTGTTAACTGTACCAAGAAACAAGGGCTGGGGACAAAACTCATGTCCAGCAGTTTGTTAACTGTACCAGAAAAAAGGATGGGACAAAATTGTCCAGCAGTTGTTAACTGTACCAGAAACAAAGGCTGGGACAAAACGCAAGACTTCCATAGTGGGATGTGAATATAGAGATGTTTCAGTACTTAGAGACTGTTTTAAATGGGTTTAATAGTACGGCAGTTTTTAAATGGGTTCAGTAGCTAGGACCGTTTTAAATGGGTTCAGTAGCTACGACCGTTGTAAATGGGTTTAATAGCTACGACAGCTTTATATACGTTCAGTACCCTTACGGCAGTTTTATATAGGTTCAGTAGCTAACGCAGTTTTATGTAGGTTCGCAGCTACGGCAGTTGTATATAGGTTCAATAGCTATGAACTTATTAACTGTTTCAGTAGTACGACAGTTTTAAATGGGTTCAGTAAATACAGCAGTTTTAAAATGCTTTCAGTAATCAAGACAGGTTTTAAATGGGTTGTATAGATACGGCAGATTTTTTATAGGTTCAGTAGCTTCGACAGTTTTAATTTGTTCAGTAGTTACGGCAGTTAAAGATGACGTTCACACAGAGAAGAAAAGTAACTATGAGCACAATATTAGTCAGTTTTAAAGCATGACTTATTTTAGCAAAACTTTGAAAGTTATGAACCAAACGCTCGTTTCCATTTCCAATTTTTGGATCTAGTTAAAGACAGAAATTGTAAGATGCACTTATTGTGACATGTTGGAAAATGTTCCATTCTGAAAGTGAAACTAAGGAAATTGCAGATAATTATGAAAGTTCATTAATTATTTACTATTTCATAAGTCTTCAACCGTATAGGAAATTTTAAGTAAGTAAATTGAGTCCAACGCTGAAATTTATCACATAAAAACTATATTAACAAAATTCCTCTGAACTCACACGACGTATCTAAGGTATTTAACACACTAGAACACTACCATTGTCACACAGTTTATGTTTACCTAGATGTTTACATGGGTCAGAGAGTTCCGGGTCAACGCCCCCGCGGCCGGTTTTCTGACCAGGCTTCTGGTGGATCAGAGCCGATCAACCAGGCTGTTTACTGCTGGATGCCACGCAATCCTACGTACGGAGCCACAGCCTGGCTGGTCAGGTACCGACTTTAGGTTTGCTTGGTCCAGTGCCAGCTTGGAAGACTGCTAGAGGTCTATTGGTAATCACCCTTAGGTATGCTTGGGAGGCAGTCTTGACCAGTCTCGGCCCTGACTCTTACCCTGACTCTTATGGTTTTGTCATCTTCACGTGCTTGTGGGCACACTGACTTTTCTTGGGGGGGATGTTGAATTGTCTGCCAAGTCTTTTGCTTTTCGTTGTGAGTGATTTTCGTGTGCAAGTTCGGTACTGTCACCTCTGGATTTTCCAAGGTGTATATATTCTGTATCTCTCCCGCCTGCGTTCCGGGAATACAGGTTTAGGACCTCAAGCGCTCCCAGTAATTTAGGTAGGTTGTTTTTTCTCCGTTATGCGCGACCGTTGGAAGGTTTCTCGGTTACATTATCATGGTCAGCAATTCACCTGCCTTGGCAGGGTCTGTGCTGTTAGTGGTGCAGCATATTCCCCTAGTATAGCAACCAAGTGACCTGAAGAGTGTCATCATGGCTTGGCCTCCCAAGTTTGAGAGTTCTCATTATCCATCTGTCATTTTTCTAGCAGCTGCAATGATATAATGTTATGTGTGTGTAGATACCATCCAGTGGAAAACACACCACAGTTCACACAGTTCATGTGTGTTGTAGATAACCTTCATACTTTACTGAACCAGAGTTTAGGTAAGGTGGGTAAAGGAAAGAAGGATGGGGAAGATTGACATTTATTGGAAAAGTGTGGGCAGGGGGGTGTGAGTTAGGATATAAAAGGTAAGTGACGCAAAACTTTGGTGCAATTTTAAAAATTGTTTGTGTGTAAAATAGAAATTCTTGAAGGGAGTATAATACTAACCCATCAGAGTCACATAGATATAACAAACATAGGTTAAAATGACTCTGATATTATTATTTGTAGATATACAAGTTGCAATTGCTTTTTTTTACGATTGCATAACGAATATTTAAACGACAGGTCAAGGCGGTAAATTGTCTGGACAATTCATGAAGAATTACTTGACACATTAAGCTTCTTCATGGTGGTGTTACCGCCATAGTAAAATGTTGGCGTAGTTATAACAATGTTGATGTAGTTGTAGAAATGTTATACCACAGGATACATGCTCCGTATTAGGGCGATAATTTTCTTAGTTGACATACGATGTGTTTTGGTGTTAGCCAATCATCTATATCTGCAGGAAGATTGCTCAAAGGATCATTGGTCGATGGTAATCGTCTTTATGGATGAAGCGACGCAGCATCTGTGGAGAGTCATTCTCTTGGTCCAGTAGTATTTTCTACTTGGAGAGGATGTTCTCTGTCTGGTATTTAGAGTTTTTGCATTGTATAGATTGTCTCTTTTCAGGTATAATGGCTACATTAAGCAGTAATATCCTGTTGTATATGTAAATCTGTTCTTTTTGACTACCTGTCTCTCTTCCTGGTAACCGCTAATAAGCGGAGAGCTCTATCCTGGGACCCGTTGCAACCGTAGCATGTTGGTCTTTGTTGTTATGACATTGGGCACATGGGTATTCGAGTATAGGTCTTATTATCATTTTATACAGATTGTTTTTATGAGATGTGGAGGCTTGATTGAATTAAAGAGACTACTTAAGACCGGCGTGGATACGTTGTCTTTTATGAGTCAGATGTGAGTGCGAGCAGCCTGTCTAATTGCTATACAGATATTGTTAGGATTCTAATGGCTTACAGGGTGTACCTCTGATGGTGAGATACCCCCTTTATCTTCGATTGGTTGATTCAAAACTTCTCTATCGTGCTAACAGGACTTTGTCAGGGTTAGTTCGTAATTCTCCATTTCTTTTCCCGAATTAGATGTTCGACGAAGTTCAATATTTCATTTTTCTATGACTCTTTCATTTTGTATTTTCCTGTTACGGTAGTTGATGAGACGATATGGATAACATCATCTGCAAACTGCGTTTTAATTGTATCAATTAAACTTGGTTGAGGAAGTTCATTCACATAATATTGAAATAGAACTGGACTGAAGATAAGAACTTGTGGGACCTCCAGCTGTCGGTTATAAAAGGTACTGTTGACCAGCCATGAAAGGTAGGAATGATTTTTCTTTGAGTTAAGAGTTATTTAGTAGACCACACCTGGGAAGGTCCAGTTCTATGGTCTGGTAGGTCAATTAGTTTGATATAAGCCATCATGCCATAAGCTTCCAAAAGCTTTATGAACACTCTCTGGTGGCAATTAAGGCAAGATTGCCCTGATGTTTTAAGACTTGCTACAGTATCAAAAATATATTTATTGGCATGATTGGTACCTCTATGTGTTCTAAAGCCAAAAATGGTTTTTTTCAGTTAAAAAAGGTGATTAAACTCAAAATAGTAGTTCAGTCTGTTGGAAATGATCTTCTCAAGGAACTTTTCCAGTGACTTCAAGTGAGATATAGGTCTATAAAGGAAAAATTCCTAGAGAATCCACCCTTGATAATAGACTCAAATTTCAAACAACATATACACAAGTTTCCAAAAAAATTTCCAAGACCGTAGGCATTACTATTCTAAGATACGGTACTATGTTCCAAAGTCTGCCCCCTGGCCTTTATCACTTGTATTTACCCTATCTCACTATGAATTGTGCATGGGGCTCACAACAATTAACCATCTAAGACCACTAATTACCCACAAAAGGCTGCAGTCAGAATGATAACAAATTACACTAAGACAACACACTCCACCAAATATTCATAAACTCTAATCCTACTCCACCATACAAACATCAATACTTATTACTGCACTACTACATACATGAACACTTAACTATGACATAAAACCCTCCCTCAAACATCTCCTTGCAACCTCACAGAACACAAGACCATAAACACAAGGCACGATCACTCTTTGATGTTACTCGTGTCCATCTCACGCTATGCAAAAAACTCAATGCACATAAAGGCCCTAATAATCTGGAATTCAATCACCTGTGAATATAAAAGTAACACTGTCTGTTTTAAATTCAAGTCTCTTCTCTAAAATCACTTACTCACCCACATACTAAATAAAATGAATAATTGTATCTCATAATTGTATCTCATATATATTCTCATTATTGTATCTCACTATAATGTTCAATCCTGTGACCCAATCAAACTTTAGTTACATATTTAACTTCATTATCTAACATAATACTCCATTCTTCGATACACTACAAACACAGTAATGACATTTAACCCCACATGTCTTTGGAATACTCATTTGTACTATAATTGTTATCTGTTTTACAATAATTTTTGTAACACTGAATATTCTATTTGCTTAGTTAAATATTAAGTTAATTTTAAGCCTGCCCATAATGCTCTTCATACAGGGGCTTGGGCATGCTGCACTTTAAAAAATCTGTATTATCTTGTATTCTCTGTTTCATGTTCTAATATATAAATAAATAAATAAATAAATAAATAAATAATAAATAAATATTTAAATAGTGGAGGTGTGTGTTACAGCTTAAGCTGTGTTATTTTGTTTTTGTGGAGTCTTTGCCAGAGAATTATTAGGGTGGACTTGAATTCTGGGAAAATACAGTACAACTGCTCTCTGCAAGGATGGGGGAGGGCGGGTTGTGAGTCCAGAGGTGGAAGTGTTTTCAGTAAATGTGTTCTGATGGATGGGTGAGGATATTGTGACTGGAGGTGAGAAGTTTTGTTCTTGCAACTCTGAAGAAGAATTGGGTGGGATATTTTGGTAGTGGAGGTGTATCTTCTTGCATCTTGTTAACTTCCTGTAACTCGAGGTACTTGTGAATATGTTGCACCATCAGGGTTATGGCATTTAAATTATGACACAGTGTAACAGACTCCATGAATACCTCTGCTCGTTAACTCTAAAGGAGGGGGTGAAGATGTAGCTCAGTCAAACAGGGATTTGTCAGGTCAGCACCTTTTGAAGTTTACCTAGAGAGAGTTCAGGGGGTAAACGCCCCCGCGGCTCGGTCTGTGACCAGGCTTCTGGTGATCAGTGGCTGATCAACCAGGTGTTACTTGCTGGCTTGCACACTATCCAACGTACGAGCCAAAACCCGGCTGGTCAGTTACCGAATTTATGTGCTGTTTCAGTGGGCCTGCTTGAAGAC
The DNA here is from genome assembly GCF_026875155.1 of Cherax quadricarinatus. NCBI lineage: Eukaryota > Metazoa > Arthropoda > Malacostraca > Decapoda > Parastacidae > Cherax > Cherax quadricarinatus. The sequence goes on from NC_069470.1 coordinate 28,973,217, forward strand.
ACAGCTGGGGTCATTGGTAAGCCCCTTATGTATGCTGTGAGGCAGTTGAACAGTCTCGGGCCCTGACACTTATTGTATTGTCTCTTAACATGCTAGGACACCCTTGCTTTTCATTAGGGGGATGTTGCATCGTCTGCCAAGTCTTTTCTTTCGTTTTGAGTGATTTTCTTGTGCAAGTTCGGTACTAGTCCCTTAAGGATTTTCCAGGTGTATATAATCATGTCTCTCGCCTGCCTGCGTCCATGGAGTACAGGTTCAGGAACTGCAAGCGCTCCAGTATTGAGTGTTTTATCCTCCGTTATGCACGCCGTGAAGGTTCTTGTACATTTTCTAGGTCTGCAATTTCACCTGCCTTGCAATAGGTGCTGTTAGTATGAAGCAATATTCCAGCTAGATAGAACAAGCGACCTGGAAGTATTGTCAATCATGGGCTCAGGCATCCCTTAGTTTTGAAGGTTCTCATTTTTCCATCATGTCATTTTTATAGCCGATGCGATTGATAACGATGTTATGGCCCTTGAGTGAGATCCTCCGACATGATCAACTCCCTGGTCTTTGATCGTTGGTGTTTCACTTTTTTGTGGAGGATTTGTTTTGTACTCTGAAGAAAGTTTTAATTTCCTCATGTTACCATATCGGAGTAATTGAAATTTTCATCATTGATACTTCATAGTGTTTTTGCGCATGCCCCTGTAAAGATTTGGTTGATGTCGCCTGGAGCTTGCAGTGTCTGCAATGGAGACGATGTCATGCAGATTAGGGTGTCATCTGCAAAGGAAGGACACGGTGCTGTGGATGACATTATTCGTTTTTATTGTCATATGTCGGATTGAGGAAGAGGAACAAGTTGGTGAGCGAGTTACTGTGCCTTGTGGAACAGAGCTTTTCACCGTAGCCGCCTCTGACTTTACTCGTTGACTACTACTGTTTGTGATTCTATTTGTGAGGAAATTATAGTTCTCCATCTACAAACTTTCTCCTGTTATTCCCTTTAGCACAATTTTGTGTGCTTTTTACGCCATGGTTCACACGTGTCGACAGGCTTTTGAAAAAGTCTGTATATATTACATCTGCATTGTTTTTGTCTTCTAGTGAATTCTGGACCGTGTTGTAGTGATGCAGTAGCTTTGCTGAAAGGATGGATGGTGTAGTAGTTGTATTGCTTGAGGTGGATACGTTATGGTGCAATACCCACTGTCATCCTGTGAGCATCAGTGCAACAAACACCATTTACAGAGGTAACAGTGGGTCTTTATTTCAGATCCCATGACCATTGTTACATCGCTAGAAAAGAAATATTAGTCATTTTATTTTACAATTACTGCATCTAGTTCTTGTACACAGTATAGTAAGGAATACAATCTCAAAAGATTTTGTTCTTGTTTACCACAAAAAACATTGGTATAACTGAGTTGCCAGGTTCTGTAAAGACAGTTTTTTCATCTAGTTGATGAAAATGTGGACTACTAACTCGAAGATTTCAGATATCTTTCATTAAACGATGGAAGTGTTTTTGCCGTCCCCCCACCCTTCTTGTAAGGTGTGCATGGAGGGGGTACTCTGAAATTATTGGATTGTTTGTTCAACTTAAGATAAATTGCTTCATTGTTATGGCCCTGTCTCTGTCCACACACTTTGCATTTTGTCACTGGACATCTCCATACAAAACCATACTGCCACTGATACTAATAGCCAAGCCAGTGTCTAGTAGTAACAGCCTTTCTTTCAATTACTAGTCTTGTTAACTTCTCTCCCTAGTTATGTTTACTTGACACATATCATTATGGTGTATAATGGTTTAGTTAAATTCTTATCTGTACTCGTGGCTCTACTTCCAGCCCTTTTGCTTAGTTCACCTTTCTGACAGTATTTTTTGTTAACTGTTTGACAAAAAATTTACTCACATTTTTGTTATTTAATGCTTGTGAGCTAATACTTTCAACTTTGTCCTTGCATCCTGGAGGCCTATGGGATGTTGTGGTTGTGGAGGTGTTAAGTACAGTGCCTGTGCACTGATGGTTGTTTGGTAATGTGTTTGAGAGGTCATTTTAATTGTGATGTTGGTGAAAAATCTTAGTACAACAGATATAAAGTGACATGGATGGGTGTAATGTGTTATCTTTATTGGGTCACTTTACCTTGATGGAAACAGATGGTTATGTTAAAAAAATCAGAAAGCTCAGTTTTACATTAGTAGGTTCTTGATGGGCAGGATTTTAAGGCGGAGTTTGGGTCAGTGATATGTGGTCAAACATCTTGATTTTTTTTCAACACAATGGCATATACAACCGAGTTTGGGTGACCTAAAAAGAAAATAATAAGTTTTTCTTTATAAAATTTAGTAGTACGTTATTACGGAGGAGAGTTAGTAGCCTGGCTTTGGCATTTTAGTCACTTCTTGCAACACGCCATGAACTTTTGTTTCTCTTTCATAAAGTTTGATCATAATGATAATAAAAAATTTTAAACTTGAACCTAACAGAGATGATGGTTATTACTCCTATCTATTGAACTTTTCCCTCACACTCCCCCATACCAAGACTTATAGTCAAGGAGTATAAGAAGAATAAGCGAGGAAAAAGTTCTAACATATGGAAGTCGCGTAAGGCAAGAAATCTTCTACTGACTGTCACGACTTAACCAGTCAGAGAAATAATTGGATGAACCATTGATATACACAATATGGAACTTAAAAGCCTGGAGTGCCAATGTCCATCTCAAGAGGCGACTGTTGGTTCCCTTAAAAGTTTCTAGGTTTGTGGTCCGTTTCTACAATGAATTCTTTTCCCAGCAAATAAAATTTAAGTTTGGAGATACCCCACACAAGGGCCAAACATTCCTTTTCTATGGTGGAGTATCTCGTTTCTGCGGGAAGGAGTTTCCGGCTTAGGAAGCATACAGGGAAGGGAGTACCATCATGGTATTGTAGTAGCACCGCACCTAAGCCAGTATTGGAGGCATCAGTTCTCAAACAAAATGTTTTATTAATATCTGGAATCTTAAGTATAGGTTCTTTCGAAAAGATACTTTTAATCTCATTAAATTTTTCCCGAGCTACGTCGGAAAGTTCAAGAGGTTCCTTCACAGACTTTTTAAGGAAGTCGGATAAGATGTCTGTAAGATCAGTAGCTACGCATGAGCTTCTTGGTTTTGGGGAATTTAAATTCTAATAAAGCTTTGATCTTACTGGGGAGAGGCTGCAGAGAGTTATTAGAAAGTATCAGTCCAAGATATCTAATCTTGTTATACCCAAGGAAGCATTTCTTCGGCTTGGCAGTGAGGCCATGTGAGCGTAACCTACGCAAAACTGATGTTAATGTTTGGATATGTTCTCCCCACGTGGATGTCATTACGTAAATGTTATCAAAATAAACTGAAACATTTGGTATATTACCCAAGACCTTTCTCATCAGTCTCACGTAGATAGCACAGGCAGTTACCAAACCGAAGGGCATAGTTCTATACTGCATCAGTCCTTGGTGGTGTTATTTATCCTCTTTTTCTTAAAATATGTATTACCTGTAACTAAACCTCTTTCTATACAAAGTTCAATCAAAGGGCTCCCATTATCATTTACACCTGGCACCCCAAACTTACCTACCACACCCTCTCTAAAAGTTTCTCCTACTTTAGCATTCAGATCCCCTACCACAATTAGTCTCTCACTTGGTTCAAAAGCTCCTATACATTCACTTTAACATCTCCCAAAATCTCTCTCTCTCCTCTGCATTCCTCTCTTCTCCAGGTGCATACACGCTTATTATGACCCACTTCTCTCATCCAACCTTTACTTTAATCCACATAATTCTTGAATTTACACATTCATATTCTCTTTTCTCCTTCCATAACTGATCATTTAACATTACTGCTACCCCTTCCTTTGCTCTAACTCTCTCAGATACTCCAGATTTAATCCCATTTATTTCCCCCCACCGAAACTCCCCTACCCCCTTCAGCTTTGTTTCGCTTAGGGCCAGGACATCCAACTTCTTTTTCATTCATAACATCAGCAATCATCTGTTTCTTGTCATCCGCACTACATCCACGCACATTTAAGCATCCCAGTTTTATAAAGTTTTTCTACTTCTCTTTTTTAGTAAATGTCTACAGGAGAAGGGGTTACTAGCCCATTGCTCCCGGCATTTTAGTCGCCTCATACGACACGCATGGCTTACGGAGGAAAGATTCTTTTCCACTTCCCCATGGACAATAGAAGAAATAAAGAGGAACAAGAACTATTTAGAAAAAGGAGAAAAACCTAGATGTATGTATATATATATGCATGTGCGTGTCTGTGAAGTGTGACCAAAGTGTAAGTAGGAGTAGCAAGATATCCCTGTTATCTAGCGTGTTTATGAGACAGAAAAAGAAACCAGCAATCCTACCATCATGCAAAACAGCTACAGGTTTCTGTTTCACAGTCATCTGGCAGGACGGTAGTACCTCCCTGGGTGGTTGCTGTCTACCAACCTTTTACCAACATATATATGTATATATATATATATATATTTATATATATATATATATATATATATATATATATATATATATTATATATATATATATATATATATATATATATATATATATATGTCGTGCCGAATAGGCAGAACTTGCGATCTTGGCTTAAATAGCAACGCTCATCTTGCCATATAGGATAAGCGAAAATTTGTGTATGCAATAATTTCGCCAAAATCATTCTGTACCTAACGAAAAAAATATATTTCACAGGTGTTTGTTTATTATTAAATATTGTAAACAAATCTAAAATTATATTTAGTGTGTGTTAGGCCTTAAATAAATTTTTCTTGTTATAATAGGTTAGGTTAAGTTTTCTAAGATTCTTTTGGAGCAAATTAAAAAAATTTTACATAAAATAATGAAAAGATAAATTTTTTAAACGTATAAGAGATTAATGTTTAGAAAGGACTTAATTTTAAATGAGATTCTTGCTAATGACCAGTTATTACATAGTGTCGTCACGACATTATAAATGTAATGCAATAAGATCACAGTAAACAGGTGATTTCAGAATATGCAAAACAACCACTCTGAAGAATAGAGAAATTCCAAGCCTTTTTCGTGACTACTCACATATCAAGGAACTATGAAAGTAAAGTATCCAATGAAGCTATATAAGGGGTCTGCCAGCACCTCACTATCAGAATTCCCACAACGGTTAAACACGTACGCGCGCCGACCCTTTTGCAGAACTCACCCAACAAACCAATTCTACCCAAGAAAATTTAAAATTATTTGTCCCAGTGTATTATTAAATTCTTCCCGAAATTCTATTAATTAAAATGGATCTAATTTATATAAACCAAAGGAAATAATCTATATTATTGTCAAAACTCTTTTTTTATGAAACAAGATTCAATATATTTCTGTCCGAGACCATGGACTTGCTAGATACTACTTTTCTCAACTTTTTTGAAAATCAATTGGAATGGTTAAAAAAAATCATCTTACATGAATAAATAGAGCATTGGAATCTTGGTCCAGTTCTAAGCTATATTTAGTTGTTTTTTAATCTTGTTCGAGATTTTTACTAGTTTGACCGTAATAAACTTTTATCGCAAATTTTTGACCAAAGGAGTCTTATAGACACATCCATCAGCATTTTGGGGGGGAATTCTTTATCAAAAGTTTTTTTTACTGTAATCAAGATTTTTGAAATACAACTTTATATTAAAGTCTTAAGAAGAGAAAAGGCATATCCAACCAAGTTTTCAATGGTAAGGGAGAACCAACATATTTTTAGTTGTTGGTTCATCCCTTACCATGAAAACTTGGTTGATATGGTAGCCTACAACGCTCTCTAAATTTACATAATAATTACATTCTTCTTATTTATCAATATAATCAGAATTCATAAGGAAAAACTCAGACTCTGAGGAAATGTGCAGAAAGTGGTTCGAAATTTTCAGATCCGGGATGATAGTTTTGTGGGCGTTCCATCTGATAGTTTGTGTGGCGTCCATCTGAGAACCTCAGTCGGGAATATACAATCACCAGGGGAAATGGAAAGAGAATTCGGAGAGATGCAGAGAGAGAGAGAGAGAGAGAGAGAGAGAGAGAGAGAGAGAGAGAGAGAGAGGGGGGGGGGAGGGAGGTAGGTAAGTATGTGTGTGTTTATTTGGGATGGAAAGATACGAAATTTGTACCGATACCAATACCCAATTCTCGGCTGGTACCGAAATGTGTTACCAAATTTTTTTTTTTATTTTAATTTAAGATTATAATGACTATTCAGTATATAAGGGAAAACTTGTTGTACTATAGGTATTAAATAATATAGAAAAGTTAAATGTTAAATAACCTAATTTCTCAGAGATGATAATGGTAATACTCATTACTTGGCTTGTTACCTTTGTTGTGTGTACTCACCTAATTGTGGTTGCAGGGGTCGAGACCAGCTCCTGGCCCCGCCTCTTCACTGATTACTTACTACTTAGTCCTATCTCACTCTCTGCGTGTGTTGTGTGTGTGTGTGTGGTGGTGTGTGTGCGTGTGCCGTGTGCGTGTGGTGTGCGTGTGGCGTGTGTCATGGTGTGAGTGTGTGTATGTGTGTGTGGGTGTGTGTGTGTGTGTGTACTTACCTAGTGTGATTGAAGGGGTAGTTCACAACACCTAGGCTCCGCCTATTCACGTGGTCCATACCTCTTTTAACTATTAAGATCTTTTCTCCACTACATAACTTTTCCCACTTCTGACAAGTTTAACGACTGAAGAAATACTCCTATCATCCCTGATTCATCTGAGTCTTCATCTTTCAGTAATGACCCCTTGTTGGCTGTGTCAATCCCTGGAAACATTCCTGTCTCTGTCCACCTAATCGATTCCTCTCGTATTTTTATATGTCGTTATCATATCACCCTATCTCTTTCTGTCCCTCCATGTCGTCAGGGTCGATTTTCCATAAATGTCATAGAACCCTAATTCACAGATAATATTTTCTTCCGTTGAATTAACTTTGACTGGAAAGATGAACAAAATTACTAATTAACATCCTCTAAGTGCTAACATAATTCACTTTACTTAGACTTATTATGGAAATTTTTAGTTTTTACAGTTATAAAAGAATTTTTTTAGATTTATTAAGTAAAAAAAATACTTTAAATGCTATTTGATTGTCTAACCTCAGTCTTTCTTGGTGATCAGTTTGGATAGACTTAGGCCTAATTTTGCCTTATTTTATGGAAAACCTTGAAAAAATAAATAAGGTTTCCCATACTGTAAAGTTCCTTAGGCACTTCCTCCGAGTAGCTTTAATATTTAACGATGGTAATTTGACAGTGAAGGACTAACAGCTTCAAACATAAATTTTACTGAGTTATCAATAAATGAGTCTTCAGTTTTTAGCTTCCCAAGCTTTGTTTTTTCTTAGTGAAGGTTTGACCTTTAAAACCTGCGTATGTCTCTTTAAAGAGGGAGAAGGTGGGGGGGGTCTCCCTGGAAGTGGCGAAGAGGCTTCTTGGTCTAATGAATTAGACCTTATAGTTTCCTTCCTCAGAACCGAACCTAATTACCCCCAATCCTCCCTTCCCTATTCCATCCCGCTCCCCCCATTCCCCTTTCTTCCCTTCCCTCCCCGTGCCCAAACCTCCCTTCTCCCGTCCCGTTCGTAGCCTCTGGGTGTCCCTCGCCGATGGCATAACGGTTTCTAGGTAGGGAAAATGAGCCCGGGTTCGTCCAGACTCCGTGAGGCCTCCTCGGTGTGGTGTAGTTTTGCCGTCAGAATCTATGGTTATCTGGAGGCGCCCTAACTCCCTTCCCCCGGATCTCCGAAAGCAGGCCAGGTTTGTCTTGCAGGTGATGGGTGTAACTCCAGAGGCTGCCCTGTCCGGTTCTGGGAGGTGGCAAGCCGAAGGAGGTATGTCTTTATGTGGTGGGTTTCCCCGACCGCCCTCTCTTTTGTTTACCTCAGTAGATGTGAGGTTGCTATCCAGATCGCTGGTTACTGGCGTGAAGGGTATGGTATAGCACGAGTTCTACCATCTGCATGTGCACTGCTTGTGGTCTGGAGGTCCTCCTCGGATGAGAGAGGAAACATGCGCCCTTCAAGTGATTGTCCCTCCACTGTCCCTCTTATTTTTTCTTTCATTCTTTTTTTTTTCTTAAAAATAATAATAAACAGAAGTTCCATCACCATGGAGTCTTCGTTCTGTGATAACCCTCCTCTTCCCAGGCCCCTTTTTTTTGTTACCACACCTGTTCTGACCCGGCTTCTGTTTACTGGACCATACTCCAAACTCTACCCGACCCCTAATCCGCTGCTGGTGACGCTTCGTCCACCCACTCCAGGTTGCTGAGGGCTCCACCATCCATTTCTTCTAGGCCTCTGCCTCTTGCAGCACGCCTATAACTATGCGTCTCAACTTCCCCATTCCACCGAATATGGTGTGATGTTTTGTTCCCCCCCAGATATCGCTCATATACCTTGGATCGGGCCACCCGCGTACTACGCCAAAACGATGTCTACTCATTCTACCCAAATCGACCTACGCGACACCCACATCCTTTACACAAGTCCGATGTTTACAAGTATATACAAGTGGACAAAATTCTTTCACTACAACCGACATCTCCAACTCCAGTTTTTTTACGACACATTGGCCAAAATATACCCTTTCACACTCTTCGAAGTGGTGCGTGCAATCGTTTATAATTCAGAATGCAGAATAAGCTCATGATCTTTCCCACATTATTTCCATTGATAACATTCCAGTCACAGTTCCTTGGCACTCTACTTTCAATTCTTGCAGTGGTATGGTTGGTTTTTAACGGCGTACCGTTGTACAAGAGATTTTTCTGTCTTGCGGTGATATTTGGAACAATTAGCCTTCAGAATCTTCCTATTCTCTCAAAGTGGATCATATGTCCTGCCCGCTCGGCGAGCAGATAAGTGGGGGGGGGGGGGGGTGTGGGATATATCGCGGTATCCCAGTAACATCGCCCGCTTAAACCTTTGACTGCCGTGAACTCGCCGTCCTCGGTTTTAATATTGGCGGGCCATCGCCTAGAGGTCCGTAATGAGGTCCCCTACTCCCCACAACAGTAGTCCGAACATTGCTGGCGCTTTGTACACCCCACTAAATACTGCCGGTCCAGTGGGTGGAGGCCCGTCCTCTGTGCCGCAGACATGACGATATATCTTCAGTCTTCCCTCCACTTGTCTCAATTGCACTGAACTCATACTCATCATCCTCATCCTCTAACCCGCCATTGTCTGGACTTATCGTAACGAACGAGAAAATCCGTTGGTCTTAAGAGAGCGAAGGCCTTAGTTTATGATAGGTTGTCTCTCGCTTCACCTTCAGGGGAATTTTCCTCGTATCTCTTATTCGCGAGTAGCTAGGAGACGTCCAACCTCAGCGGTCCCCTCCTCCTACCAGCTGCCTCCATATTGGTGTCTTCTGGGTCCACCCCCGTTTTCTAATTCTTTTGCTGTTTTACCCTCTGAAACTCCCTGCTCCTTACCTACTCATACCTCTAACTACTTCTCGCCCACTAGTTTCTCAGTCTGCAAGGACTCGCACACCTGCACTTCATCCACGCCTACACATGCAGGACTGAACTTGACTCATGAGCCCAAGTCTCCTTCCCCATTCCTCCAGTCTTACAATTACCCAATAGTTTTTTTGGTCCTTTTCGGTCTCGGTGCCGTCGTTCTCACCTCCTGACCCTCTCTGAAGTCATGGTATCGGCGTCTTTTTCCTTATCCGCTGAGACACTTGGCGCTATCCTCCGACTATATTGCGAGAACCAAACCCCTTGATGGGCAACGGCGCCCCTCTTTCTACCCCTTCTTATTTTTCCCGACCCTCGCACCAGTCCTTCCTCCTTCACAGCATTCTGATTCTTTCTTTCCTAACACAAAAACGCGCTTCCCGTTGCCTCCACACATGACTTCACTGACCGCATAAATTTTATCGCTTTCTTGTTGTTGACATAACCTGTCGTTGTGAGTAATTACTTATTTACAACGGAATATTCGTGGCCTCAGGGTAATCGGGAGAGCTCCTGGTGTGCTCTCCCAGTTTTTTTTGCCCATTAATGGTGTCGGTTACAAGAACCGAGAATTCGTTCAACTGTTTTATTCGTTCCATTTTGGGCTTTGCTGTTGCATTCCTTCTGAATCCCCTTTACCTGATGAATCATATTTAATGAATAGTGCGCTTCTTTGTAACGCGTGGGTATCCGTATCAACAGGTCTTTGTTCGTTTCTCTGAGTTGTAATTATACTGGATCCCGTATTTATTTCACAGTTTGCTCTCTTATATCTCTTCCTCCCCCTCCCTTCCCGTGCATTTCTGTATCTCGGATATTGCGTTCTTGATGTTTTCTCTACCACCACCCGCCATCTTGTTAGGTGATTTTACGCTCGCCGTTCCATCTTTGATGGGGAGGGGTCACTATGGGCTCTCGAGGTGATCCAGTTGGGGACTCTTCTCACTTCTTTCCTCTTCTTGTTTTAAATACTGTTGCTCCAACCCCATTTTGACTCTCGACCCAGTCCTCCCTCTTGCATTGATCTTTCCTACATGCTCCCATCAATGCACTTGACGCATTGTCTGTTCTCGCAGATTTCCACGACAGTGATCACTTTCCTATTCTTACTTCTACTATTATTAACCGAGAACCGCCTCGTAGCCCACGTTGACAATTTAGACGAGTAAATTGGGACTTATACTTTCATCTTACCACCTTTTGTGGGACCCTCTTCGTCGTCCTGTTGAATAAGCTGGTGCACCGTTTCGACCTTAGTTTTGACTGCAGATCACGTTCTATCTCAAACCTCAGGCAAAGCATTTTCTCGGACCTGCGTACCTTGGCGGTCTCCGTGCGTGTGCCCGTGCCGTGCGTTTGAACGTAACTGCGTGGGGCCGTTTATCGATATAATGGATCCTCCAGATCGTCTTTTTGAATTTTAAGCGGGCGAAAGCAGTCGCTCGCACGCGTCACAACGCGACGCCAAAACGCACTTGTTAGCAAGACGGCGTGTCTATCATTACCTCGTCTACCATCTAGTGTGCGTTTGGAAGAAGGTACGGAAGTTGTGTGGCAAGTACACTAGACCCACGCTCCCTGTATGCGGGTTGCTGGTGTTAGTGTTGTGGAGCCTCTTGAAGTTGCCACGGAAATGCCGGAAACTATAACTTGGATCCTTGTCTCCCGGAACACAGACAGAGGTTCCACGTACATTGAGTACCGATTATTTTCGGAATATTTAGGCACACCGATGGAAATAAAGACACTTTGTTCTTTTTTAGGTTATCTTAAGTAAACAACACTGCTGTGCGTGTGTATGTTAATTCTATCGTATGTAACTTATTTTGTACTGTTTGTACATATATCCTCTCTTAGTTCTCGAGTTGCATTCATTATTATTGTATTCCTATTAAAATAAGAAGTCAATTTCCCTCCTATCAGGGAGAGAAAAAGCATTGATCCATCAACGCTGGGGTTTGTTAACTGGTCCCCATGTTGAGTTTGTGACAGAATATACGTAAGGTGGGAAACTGCAGGAAATTTGAAATTACGTATCACTGAACACGTAAATGTATGTAGGGACACTAAACCTTGAACATGCTGTGACATCACCGGCGATTTTCACCAACATCTGAATTGAAATTTAGCTACGCCCGCCTTTGATCACAGACCCCAATTTCCCCTATACGCAAGTGCCTTAATCATCATTAACACACGCTGTTTCTAACATAAAATAATAGCTGCCTTCATCATCATCTCTGAAGCACATAGCAAGAATTTCTTTCTCAAAGCAAATAAACCCCTGCCATCACAAAGCTGCTACTGCTACTACTATTACTACTACTGCTACTACTGCTATCACAACAAGTACTACTACTACAACCACCACAAGCACTATCTTACTATAACTACTACCTATAAAATGATTATATTATGTTTTGCCACCTCACTCTGTACCTATACATAAGTCTGTGTCCCATGTAATTTATTATGTAACGGCTTGACAAAGCTCCTGGAGAGCGAAACGTTGCCAAATAAAAATATCACATTAGTCGCACTTCTGTCCCTTTACCTAGCATATTTAGGTAATTCTACTAACAATAAAACAATAAACCCAGCGCGTTGGAAAAAAAACAACCAATGCAACGAGCGGATTGCTTTTCTCAACAAGGTGCTATTTTTAGGCAGAAGGAGAACCTGAAAATGAGCTTTAACCTGGGTCCAGGTTACAACATACCTTATGGCAGCAGCTAAAAGAGGAAAGTCTTTCACGCGATGGAGATCTGATCAAACGTGCATGAAAGGAAGCTTCCGGGAGAGTTAATGACCGAGAAAAAGCAAATCTGTTTTCAAAACCACAGTCTTGCACCATATAACTGTTGCTCGTTACAAATTTTAGGAATAAGAAGCAATATATTTCATCAAAATGCAGTATCAAAAAAAGAATCTTTTAAGTTTCATCTCATGTGCACTTGGATGAGTGAATAAGATATGAGTAGACACATCGCAATTTCTGTATTCGTCCGTGGCGTCGACAATTCTGGTATTCGTGTCCGTTGCGTCGACAATTTTCTGGTATTCGTCCGTGGCCGTTGACAATTAATTAAGGCATCAACGCATAGCATGCCACAACACAGGAGAAGATATCTTCAAGAATTCTAAATAAATCCAACCTTTATTATAAGCTCGAAGCAGGGAAGAACAGAAAGACTAGCTCACAAAGAAAAAAAAACATGAAAGACTAGCTCGCGAAGAGAAAGAGACTAGCAGGCGAAGACAAAACCAGAGAAGACTATGCTTCCACAGCGCAAGATAATAAGAGACAGGAAAGGATAGCTAGAGAAGATAAGAGTTCAGTCAAGAGAGGTAGAGGTAGCCTTCAAAATCAAGGAATGAAGAACAGGCTAAGCAGAGGGAATACCACATTAACAGTTAAGATTGGAGTTAGAAGCCAAGAAGATAGGACTACTAAGTGAAAATAACGTACTACGCACCCAACCCACCATAATCAAATTTTTGAATGCTCAAATACCACCGTTTCACGAACAGTATAACATCTAGCTATTTTTCAGGATCTGAGAACACTGCCACTCAATTATCTGATCATCAACATGTAGGGCTACTAGGCTTGGCGAACTTTCTGTTGGTATACAGCTTTAAAATGTAATCTTCTACTTTACCTTCTGAGGTAATAAAAAATATATCTACTGAAAAAGCCATAATTTACGCTTTCAAGGAAACTACTCATCAGAGTCAGAGTTTCTCGTCATGATAGAAAAACTCCAAATCAAAATTACATGCAGTATTTAATAATCTCTCTCAACTGTTTGAATTTTTTTTTTCTTGGATTGATAGCGCTAAGTCGACCACTACTTCGATCAATTAAGACACCTGATGGAAAGGGATAAGTCCTTTTCGTCTGTAACCTTTCATTTACAAATATTTATAAAAGAACAAAATGTTCATCACACATCTTCTGAAATGGCACAAGCCCCAGACATATATATTGTTGTGAGCAAAAAACTACCCCAAGGACCGTAGCAGATATAAATCTTTGTGCCCAAGCAAACTGAGGGGCCCCCAAAACCGTTGTGTCTAAGAATTCCACGGACTTCACGATGATATCTTTCATCTGTAATGAATTGCGACATAAACGTCAAGAATGTCCCAAGAGGAAACGTGAGAATATGGGGGTGTTTTCACTGAAGCTAATATTAACGCAGCTTTTTAGGTGAAGGAACACTTAATGGAATGAATGTTTCGCCAATTCTTAGAGATACTGGATGTTCCTGTATTGTTAATCTCTAGTAAAGCTTTTCCCTAACTTGAGATTCTTCCAACGGTATAAATTATTAAATTAAATTAAATTTGTTAGCTTTTCCCTCACAAATTTGGAAGAACTATGAGAGTTTTCTATCTATGGTAATTGAAAGCCGAAATTACTCAGTCCCATTTGCTAGGAACTGCAGAGGAGAGAGTTGTCCCTATCTCTTCTGGTTCATCATAGGTCATAAATTACATCTTGACTATGACTGGCTGTGCGTCTAGCTTCCCCAGACGCGGTACGTCAGTAGAAGTTGCAGAAAAGTTACAATCTATGTTTTTCACGGGTAGGAATACCCAGGGAAATTCTTTCTGATTCAAGGAACACAATTTACTTCTGAATTATGATCAAGTTTTATCAACTTGTGGGTGTTCAACCTCCGTTACTCCAAATTGTAACGGAAAGTGGAATGAACAACATGCTATCTAAAGTCAATATTAAAGAAACTTTGTTTCCTTAAGCCAATGACTGGTAAAGTTATCTACCATGAGCTCTTGTAATGCGTGAGATTCCAAGTGAATTCATTGATATTCCATTTTTCGAATTGCTATTATGGGAGACAAGCTCGTGACCTCTATTTTATCTTGAATGAACTGTGGTCCAAATATATTAAAAACTGAAGTTCAAAGCACTTATCAGTTTTTTTTTTTTAGATATGGAGAAAGATTTAGAAGAAACCGCTGATTTAGTTTCAGAACTTGAATATTTTCCAGGCAACATACAAGACCTATATTGACCAAAAAGGAGTCAAGCGTAAATTTAATATTGGGCGATGAAGTTTTTAGTTCATTACCAGATAAATCCCCAACAAATTGGTTAATTTCCTGGAGCGGACTCGAATAAAATTAATAAAGTTCGTACGAGGTAATTATCTCTTGGATGTCAAGGGTAAAGAACGAATGTAACATGTCAATATTTTGGAACTTTTTCCACCGTAGAGAAGTATTCCTTCGTTGAAACTCCTTCGATGAAGATATTTTGTCTTACAGCTAGTTAAAAGTCATGATTCTCGTGAATGTAAAGTATGTATTATAGATCACTAGTCCTCGCACAGAACGAAGGAAACTACTTGATATCTGTAACGTTGATTCTCCAACTAATAACTCAAACCTCAACATCAAGAGTGAACTATCTAGTAAACAAAAGTCTCAAAGATAAATGCCATAGTAAATTACCTTTTCTGACATATTCACAGAGATCCCAGGACTATACACTTTAAACCGTTGTACACAAGAATTCAAATTGTCAGCTCATGAACACAGTAAGACGAAAATCTATCCCAGTTACGGTTTTCACTTATTACGGAAAACATTCGATAACGCAGTTGACAAACTCCTTAAAGTTTAAAATATCAATTGAACCCTAACCTTCTAAAACAAGCTTCCTGTTCAGAGCAGATTGTCATGTGTTAAGAACCAGACAATTCTTACCGACTGGCTCAAAGATTTTTCGTTATTAAATGTTATCACTAACTGGGACGTTGAACCCATGCCAGTAATCGATCATGAACTGTAAGAATTCCATGACCTAAATTTTTCTCTAATTAGACATCTCACAAGCGTACCATCAATTGTCATTACACCCAGACTCTAAACCATCCTGCTTTGTCCCTAACACATAAGGACTAATACAATATCGCCATAATGTCTTTTCGCGGCTTGGTCACCGCGTGTGCCACTATATCCACTTATGAGAACAGTCTTTTCCTGGACCTCAAGAATGTTCAGTGTAATTCGATAATATTTACATGATGATTTTATGTCATGGGAGGATCATCTTACTACACGTCGCTCTGGTTTTAAAAAGACTATAAGACTCAAGACCTTACAATCAAACCACAGAAGTGTTTTCTTGGCTATTTCAGTACAATACCTCGGTTTATTATTTCCTGGCAGTAATTATCACCTCTTACTAACAATACGAAAGCATTCTAGAAAACCTCCTTCCTAACTACAAAACAAAATTGCGTAAGAAGTTTCCTTGGTCATAAATTCAAAAGTGAATTTTTGTACACAAGTTAAAGGTCTGCACTTCCATTCTCAGCCGACTATTAAAAAGTATGCAAAGGAACCTCTTGTTTGTTTCTGAGAGGCTGATAGAAAACTTCGAACAAAGTAAAGAAAACTTTCCAATCCTCCTGTTTCTAAAATTACCATTTATTATTAAAGTCTTTTGTCTCCGAACGGATGCCTTCCATTCAGGATCTCGGGGCTGTTCCACTACAGTATTAATGAATAAGATCACATTCCCTTTGATCTTCCACACACCAGTAAGAAGCTTCTTCTGCCGAGGAAGAAAAGATAACTCCACTGAGGGAGAAGGAATGTTATACATTGGTAATGGGGTGTAAGTGGGTTCAACTACTCCTTATATGGAAAACCCTTTGTGCTTGAAACAGATCACAAGCCACTGATTGTACCTGTGAAAAACTTCAAAGGTTCACAGTAGCCGACTCTTATGATGGCTAATTCCAGTCTTATAAGTTTTTAAAATTGTTCATGTATGATAGTATATGACTCAGAAAACACTTGTCAGATTGGCTGAACCGAGTGTGTACATAGTACTTTCCCTCTGTACTTAACCTACTGCCTCCGACTATAAGTTTAGGGAAAGGGGATATTTTTAGGAAAAAAAAAAAACTAACAAAAGTGGGAGTTATGGCTGTTTCAACACCCAGGAACCACTAGCGTGATACACCGCCCACGTCTTCCATCTAGTGGCAGGCAGGCTAAACTTTCAGTTCCTAGCGTCTGAGTTGCATTAAATTTCTATCCTGGTATATTAACTTTACTGGTGTGGGTTGAAAGTTTGGAGAATAACTTTCACCTCCACATCTACTCATGCTCAAGTTATGTGATCTACAAGGAGTATTTTTTCTGTTCCATTGATGTCTAATTTAACCTGGTTACAAGTCATGACATTGAATAAATACCAGCTTTTGTGTCTTTCTTCCAATGTCATAACTTATTTAAAACAACTTATATAACCATGTCTTTCTATATAACAGCTCTGCTGCTGACGCTGGTTAACCCAGGGTAGAACGCTTGTTTAATGGAGCAAGATCCCTGTCGTAGCAGGACGTAGTGAGACACATCTTACCGTGACTCGATCAACCTCTAACCAAATTATTGAAATTAGTGGTGATACAAACCAATGTAGTGGACAGATTTTCAGAACATGGGACCGAACACCGCCACCCATGATAACCAACACACCATTTCTTCTAAAACATCATCAGAAGACATTCTGCATAAGATTCACATGTCCCAACATCCTACGGAACCAACAGCGGCCACTATTTATTAGTTATTTTTAAATTAAACATCCTTAGAAATAAAAAATTATTATCTATCAAGTTATTCATATTGTTATTTTTCCTTTCTTTTGTTTCAATAAGAAGCGTTCCCCCTGACACTGGTAGCCCTGAAGACCATAAGAGACACCAGAAGAACAAATATAGTTAATAACAGAGGAAGACCATACAGATATACACAGAAAATGATACAGTAACAGAGACGACCAGTATCAGAAATTAAAACAAAAGAACGGTAGAGTCAGTACGAAAGCAGTAACAAATAGAAAAGAAAAAATGTACAGCAAACAGAAATGAACAATAAGGTTTATGCAGTACGGGGATACCTTTCTGAGGGATCACGCATGATTATAATTAC
This sequence comes from Cherax quadricarinatus, assembly GCF_026875155.1. NCBI lineage: Eukaryota > Metazoa > Arthropoda > Malacostraca > Decapoda > Parastacidae > Cherax > Cherax quadricarinatus. Next base: position 28,990,707 of record NC_069470.1, read on the forward strand.
ATCAGTCTTCATTCACTGCCTCGCTGCTGCCTCTGTTTTAAAAACTGCGACGAAGCCTACTGTTAGGCGAAACGTTTTTGATTGAAGACACCTAACGTTGGTCTCACTCCAGCAACACCCCACGGAAATTGTCCCCGGCCCGGGTCTTTTCCAGATGAACCTATCCCTACGTTATGTTAGAGTACCAGAACCATGTGTACCCAGGAGACTGTCATCTCCACATCGCTCAAACGACTCTCAAACATATATTACAGCCATTTCCTACGTTGTTGCAATGTTTATCTCTGTTTGTGTCAATCAAAAATAAGATAAAATATTCTTTATTAATGTTATTTTTATTAATGATAAACTCCGGTGAATGAACGAAAATAAGAACACTACCGTGGCTCCTAATGAAGTGCATGGAGTGGGATAATAATTACCAAACCATGCTGGTAGACGCTATGAATCCACAATTAGCAAATCATTGAATTAAAATAAACATTAATAATTTGCGACCACTGTCAGCCTCAAGTTATCTCTGAGGTTACCAGACCCTTGCCACGAGAGGCCAGTGTTACCAGACCTTGCACGTGGAGGCCAGTGTTTCGTCTTTAAGGTCCCCCCCCCCCCCTTCGCCTTCCCCAGGTTCAATGTTCTCAGGAATCCATCCGCCTCGTCCCGGAATGTCTTCCTCCCCATTACCTAAGGTCAGAGCGAGAGTTAGGTCAGTGCCTTCCCCCTTCACCCGGATCAAGTGTCTCCAGGAGTCCACTTTGGTGTGCACCTCAGGTGGAAAATCCGCCTTCTCCCTTCCCCAAAGTCACAGCGGTATTCTGCTTTAAACAAAAAAAACCCCAGGTTCTGTATCCCAGGAATCGATTCCGACTACCGCCGGATGTCTTCCCTTCCCCTCTTCCCCAAGGTCAGCCTCAAACTGCTGGAAAAATTTCTTGCTTTCCACGAGGTTCATGTATCCAGGAATCCATCCGCTCCGCTCCAGATGTCTCCCCTTCCCCATTTACCCAAGGTATACTTCAACAACAACTTCCCTAAGTTTATGTATCCAGGAATCCATCCGCTCGCTCCCGGATGTCTTCCCTTTCCCCACTTACCTAATGGTCATCGAGTTGGTCAGTGCCTTCCCCGGAATCAGTGTCTCCCAGGAGGTCCACATGGTTGTACCTCAGGTGGAAATACCCTTCACCACTTCCCCAAATTCAGCGGTATTCTTGCTTTAACTTTATAACCCAGGTTCATGTATCCAGGAATCGATCCGTCACCGCCGGTTGTCTTCCCCTTCCCCAGCTTCCCAGGTCCAGCCCAACTGCTGTATTCATATGCCTTCCCAGTTTATGTATCAAGGAATCCATCCGTTTCGCTCCCGGATGTCTCCCCTTCCCCACCTTACCAAAGTCAGCACAACTACAAAAACAACAAAAACAAAAAATACTAAAAAAAAAAACGCTTCCCCAAGCTCATTAATCCAGTGGAATCCATCTCGTTCGCTCCGGATGTTTTCCTTCCCCATCCCCCCATACCTAAGGTCGGCGGTGCCTTCCCCGGATTCAGTGTCTCCAGGAACCACTTGTGGTCCACTGAGTGGACTCCCTCCTCACTTCCCCAAGTCAGCGGTTCCCACCCTCAGCGACCTTTTGCTGAATGGAAAACTTGGTCCTTGTCTAGGTGGTATAGACTGTCCAGGTAGGTGGAATACTGGAGGGGACACACAGTATAAACTGCGTCCAGTAATTTACATCCACCAAGACAGCCTGGAACCGTAGACCAGCTGGACGAGACAAGCTCGTACACAGCTCGGGCCACCTCGGGGGCTAATTAATTACAATTTTGGGAATTCCTCTTATGTTAACAACTAATTTATACGAGAACAATTTTTATAACTTATTTTGCAGTTTAATGTGTTTGGGAGCGACATTCTATGTGAATATTTAAAATATAAAGATAACACGTTTTGAGACACTAGTGGAGGACTGTGTGTCGTGTGTAACATGTTATTTTGTATAAATGAATGTAATATATTATTATATTATTAATATATTAATATATTAAAATTTTTTTTTTTATTATCACACAAACACACCGGCCGATTCCCACCAAGGCAGGGTGGCCCGAAAATAAAAAAAAAAAAAAAAAAAAAAGAAAAAACGTTCAACCCATCATTCACTCCAACACATGTCTTGCCAGAAGGGTGCTTTACACTACAGTTTTTAACTGCAACCTTAACACCCCCTCCTTCAGAGTGCAGGCACTGTACTTCCCATCTCCAGGACTCAAGTCCGGCCTGCCGTTTTCCCTGAATCCCTTCATAATGTTACTTTGGCTCACACTCCAACAGCACGTCAAGTATTAAAAACCATTTGTCTCCATTCACTCCATATCAACACCCCCACGCATGCCTGCTGGAAGTCCTAAGCCCCTCGCACAACACAAAACATCCTTTACCCCTCCCTCCCACCAACCTTCCTAGGCCGACCCCTACCCGCCTCCGTCCACTACAGAACTGATTACACTCTTGAATCATTCTGTTCGCTCCATTCTCTCTACATGTCCGAACCCACCTCAACAGCCCCTTCCTCCAGCCTCTGGACAACAGTTTTGGTAATCCCGCACCTCCTCCTAACTTCCAAACTAACGAATTCTCTGCATTAAATTCACACCACAGCACATTGGCCCTCAGGACATGACATCTCCACTGCCATCCACCTTTCCTCGCTGCAACATTCATGCACCCACGCTTTCAACACCCATATAAGGAGCGTTGGTAAAACTATACTCTCATACATTCCCCTCTTTGCCTCCAAGACAAAAGTTCTTTGTCCTCCACAGAAACTCCTAAGTGCACCACTCACTCTTTTCCCTCATCAATTCTATGATTCACCTCATCTTTCATAGACCCATTCGCCTGACACGTCCCACTCCCAAATATCTGAATGACGTTCACCTCCTCCATACTCTCTCCCTCCAATCTGATATTCAAATCTTTCATCACCTAATCTTTTTTGTTATCCTCAAAACCTTTACTCTTTCCTGTATTCACCTTAATTTTCTTTTTGCACACCCTAACCAAATTCATCCACCAATCTCTGCAACTTCTCTTCAAAATCTCCAAGAGCACAGTGTCATCGGCAAAGAGCAGCTGTGACAACTCCCACTTTGTGTGTGATTCTTTATCTTTAACTCCACGCCTCTTGCCAAGACCCTCGCATTTACTTCTCTTACAACCCATCTATAAATATATTAAACAACCACGGTGACATCACACATCCTTGTCTAAGGCCTACTTTTACTGGGAAAAAATTTCACTCTTTCCTACATACTCTAACTTGAGCTCACTATCCTCGTAAAAACTCTTCACTGCTTTCAGTAACCTACCTCCTACACCATACACTTGCAACATCTGCCACATTGCCCCCCCTATCCACCCTGTCATACGCCTTTTCCAAATCCATAAATGCCACAAAGACCTCTTTAGCCTTATCTAAATACTGTTCACTTATATGTTTCACTGTAAACACCTGGTCCACACACCCCCCTACCTTTCCTAAAGCCTCCTTGTTCATCTGCTATCCTATTCTCCGTCTTACTCTTAATTCTTTCAATTATAACTCTACCATACACTTTACCAGGTACACTCAACAGACTTATCCCCCTATAATTTTGCACTCTCTTTATCCCCTTTGCCTTTATACAAAGGAACTATGCATGCTCTCTGCAATCCTAGGTACCTTACCCTCTTCATACATTTATTAAATAATTGCACCAACCACTCCAAAACTATATCCCACCTGCTTTTTAACATTTCTATCTTTATCCCATCAATCCCGGCTGCCTTACCCCTTTCATTTTACCTACTGCCTCACGAACTTCCCCACACTCACAACTGGCTCTTCCTCACTCCTACAAGATGTTATTCCTCCTTGCCCTATACACGAAATCACAGCTTCCCTATCTTCATCAACATTTAACAATTCCTCAAAATATTCCTTCCATCTTCCCAATACCTCTACCTCTCCTTTTTAATAATTCTCCTCTCCTATTTTTAACTGACAAATCCATTTGTTCCTAGGCTTTCTTAACTTGTTAATCTCACTCCAAAACTTTTTCTTATTTTCAACAAAATTTTTTGATAAACATCTCACCCACTCTCTCATTTGCTCTCTTTTTAAACATTGCTTCACCACTCTCTTAATTTTCTCTTTTTTTCTCCATATACTCTTCCCTCCTTGCATCACTTCTACTTTGTAAAAACTTCTCATATGCTAACTTTTTCTCCCTTACTACTCTCTTTACTTCATCATTCCACCAATCGCTCCTCTTCCCCTCCTGCACCACTTTCCTGTAACCACAAACTTCTGCTGAACACACTAACACTACATTTTTAAACCTACCCCATACCTCTTCGACCCCATTGCCTATGCTCCCCTTACCCCATCTATCCTCCAATAGCTGTTTATATCTTACCCTAACTACTCCTCTTTTAGTTTATAAACCTTCACCTCTCTCTTCCCTGTTTGCTTCTATTCTCCTTGTATCCCATCTACCTTTTACTCTCAGTGTAGCTACAACTAAAAAGTGATCTGATATATCTGTGGCCCCTCTATAAACATGTACATCCTGAAGTCTACTCAACAGGGCTTTTATCTACCAATACAAATCCAACAAACTACGTCATTTCGCCCTACATCATATCGTGTATACTTATTTATCCTCTTTTTCTTAAAATATGTATTACCTATAACTAAAAACCCCCTTTTTATACAAAGTTCAATCAAAGGGCTCCCATTATCATTTACACCTGGCACCCAAACTTACCTACCAACCCTCTCTAAAAGTTTTTTCCTACTTTAGCATTCAAGTCCCCTACCCCAATTACTCTCTCACTTGGTTCAAAGCTCCTATACATTCACTTAACCCTCTCCCCAAAATCTCTCTCTCTCCTCTGCATTCCTCTCTTCTCCAGGTGCATACACGCTTATTATGACCCACTTCTCGCATCCAACCTTTACTTTAATCCACATAATTCTTGAAATTTTCACATTCATATTCTCTTTTCTCCCTTTCCCTAACTGATCATTTAACATTACTGCTACCCCTTCCTTTGCTCTAACCTCTCAGAACTCCAGATTTAATCCCCTTTATTTCCCCCCACTGAAACTCTCCTACCCCCTTCAGCTTTGTTTCGCTTAGGGCCAGGGCATCCAACTTTTTTTCATTCATAACATCAGCAATCATCTGTTTCTTGTCATCCGCACTACATCCACGCACATTTAACAACCCAGTTTTATAAAGTTTTTTCTTCTCTTTTTTTAGTAATTGTATACAGGAGAAGGGGTTACTACCCATTGCTCCCGGCATTTTAGTCGCCTCATACGACACGCATGGCTTACGGAGGGAAAAATTCTTTTCCACTTCCCCATGGACAATAGAAGAAATAAAAAAGAACAAGAGCTATTAGAAAAAGAGGAAAAACCTAGATGTATGTATAAAAATATATGCATGTGCGTGTCTGTGAAGTGTGACCAAAGTGTAAGTAGGAGTAGCAAGATATCCCTGTTATCTTAGCGTGTTTATGAGACAGAAAAAGAAACCAGCAATCCTACCATCATGCAAAACAGTTACAGGTTTTTGTTTCACAGTCATCTGGCAGGACGGTAGTACTTCCCTGGGTGGTTGCTGTCTACCAACCTACTACCTATCCATATATATTATTAATATATATTATTAATATATTATGTAATATGTTATTGTATATTGGTGTCTTATGTACCTGTTCTTGTGTGTTCACCAATGTCATGTGTACATGTTATTATGTATGAAAAAGTATCAAATTCAAATCTCTAAATTTCCTCCATGAAAACTATAACAAATTTATGATAATAGCTGTTTCTGGCGTTTCGTAAATGAATTTGAAGGTCGGATATATACATACATGCGCGCACACATGTATATGTGTGTGTGTGTATATACAGAGTTTTACATAATGTGTTAATAAAGCTGTGTTTAGAGTGACACCTGGTCTACATGATGGCTTACTCTGTATATACTGTCTTCTGAGCAATGTACAATGACATCACACGTCTTTAAGACCACAGGTGACATCACACGTCTTTAAGACCACAGGTGACATCACACGTCTTTAAGACCACAGGTGACATCACACGTCTTTAAGACCACAGGTGACATCACACTTCTTTAAGACCACAGGTGACATCACACGTCTTTAAGACGACCACAGGTGACATCACACGTCTTTAAGACCACAGGTGACATCACACGTCTTTAAGACCACAGGTGACATCACACGTCTTTAAGACCACAGGTGACATCACACGTCTTTAAGACCACAGGTGACATCACACTTCTTTAAGACCACAGGTGACATCACACGTCTTTAAGACCACAGGTGACATCACACGTCTTTAAGACCACAGGTGACATCACACTTCTTTAAGACCACAGGTGACATCACACGTCTTTAAGACCACAGGTGACATCACACGTCTTTAAGACCACAGGTGACATCACACGTCTTTAAGACCACAGGTGACATCACACGTCTTTAAGACCACAGGTGACATCACACGTCTTTAAGACCACAGGTGACATCACACGTCTTTAAGACCACAGGTGACATCACACGTCTTTAAGACCACAGGGGACATCACACGTCTTTAAGACCACAGGTGACATCACACGTCTTTAAGACCACAGGTGACATCACACTTCTTTAAGACCACAGGTGACATCACACGTCTTTAAGACCACAGGTGACATCACACGTCTTTAAGACCACAGGTGACATCACACGTCTTTAAGACCACAGGTGACATCACACGTCTTTAAGACCACAGGTGACATCACACGTCTTTAAGACCACAGGTGACATCACACGTCTTTAAGACCACAGGTGACATCACACGTCTTTAAGACCACAGGTGACATCACACAACATTATCTAACACCCAGTTTTTTGTGTAAATCTTTACCGTCTTTATTACATATTATAACTTAATTCAACACTATTGCTCTTAAAACATTTGCTAAGATTAAATACATTTTTAACTCTAGTATATTTTTATCAAACCTATAAATCCACCTAAGTGTTGCTTCCCTTTATATAAGTGTTTTTCACTTGGGTATTTCATTGTTTACTCATGATGCATATATTAATTTCCCTTTCAGAATTCACACTCTTCTTTGGTACGTATATTTTGTCTTTTCCATCATTTCATCCATCATATTTCTGACACTTTATGGTCAACAGTCTTATTCCATTATAATTATTACATTCTTTAAAGTTTTCCCTTTTCTTTTATAAACATTATGAACAAAATCATTAAGTATTCCAGGACTTTATTACAACCGCCTCACAAACTTCAATCTTAATACATTCTAAATTTCCCAGTTTTATTCTTCTTATTGACTCATTTCTTTTATTCTGACTGACTAACTGTTGACAGCAGAGTCAGCCAGGCTGACAGCAGAGTCAGCCAGGCTGACAGCTGTACCACGGAACTGTGCTCTTCTTTATTGTGAATTATTATGTAGTTCATATAAGTTTTCTTCTGATGTTTACTTTTCACTTTCATCTACACATACACATCACTACAAACACACTACTACGTACACATGTATATACATGTGTACACATACACATCACTACAAACACACTACTACGTACACATATATATACATGTGTACACATACACATCACTACAAACACACTACTACGTACACATGTATATACATGTGTACACGTTCTCATAAGAATATCTACACTCTCTCACGCCACTGTTTAAGTTAATGAATTCTATATGAATAGTGTAAGAAAATTAAGAAAATTCTTGATCATGTTATTTAAATTTTCTTAAGAAACTGGAATGAGGGTTACAATATTTTGATGAAATATTTTGGAAAAGGATATAAATATGTGAAGAAGTGATTAACTTCAGAGACTTGGAGTTAAAACACAGATATTCTTATAAATTATCTTAATAAACATTTAGTTTAATTAGAATTAATTATTAAGTAATTCTCTCAGTTTTCTCATACTCTCTTCACTCGGATAAAAAAAAAAACTCGGTGATGAAAATAAAAACTATCAACCTGGATGATACGATCTACTGACAATAAGAATTTTGGTGGTGGCTGCCACAACCTGGCCAGTACGACGCCACAACCTGGCCAGTACGACGCCACAACCTGGCCAGTACGACGCCACAACCTGGCCAGTACGATGCCACAACCTGGCCAGTACGACACCACAACCTGGCCAGTACGATGCCACAACCTGGCCAGTACGACGCCACAACCTGGCCAGTACGACGCCACAACCTGGCCAGTACGACGCCACAACCTGGCCAGTACGACGCCACAACCTGGCCAGTACGACGCCACAACCTGGCCAGTACGACGCCACAACCTGGCCAGTACGACTGTGTGTTAATGTCTCCCAGACTGTTGTTATGTACTGTGATGTATCAATGTTAACATATATTACACACTGAATGTTGTGGTGTACTATGTTGCAGAGATATATTACACACTGAATGTTGTGGTGCACTATGTTGCAGAGAGATATGACACACTGAATGTTGTGGTGCACTATGTTGCAGAGATATATTACACACTGAATGTTGTGGTGCACTATGTTGCAGAGATATATGACACACTGAATGTTGTGGTGCACTATGTTGCAGAGATATATTACACACTGAATGTTGTGGTGCACTATGTTGCAGAGATATATGACACACTGAATGTTGTGGTGCACTATGTTGCAGAGATATATGACACACTGAATGTTGTGGTGCACTATTTTGCAGAGATATATTACACACTGAATGTTGTGGTGCACTATGTTGCAGAGATATATGACACATTGAATGTTGTGGTGCACTATGTTGCAGAGATTATATGACACATTGAATGTTGTGGTGCACTATGTTGCAGAGATATATGACACACTGAATGTTGTGGTGCACTATGTTGCAGAGATATATTACACTGAATGTTGTGGTGCACTATGTTGCAGAGATATATTACACACTGAATGTTGTGGTGCACTATGTTGCAGAGATATATATGACACACTGAATGTTGTGGTGCACTATGTTGCAGAGATATATTACACACTGAATGTTGTGGTGCACTATGTTGCAGAGATATATGACACACTGAATGTTGTGGTGCACTATGTTGCAGAGATATATGACACACTGAATGTTGTGGTGCACTATGTTGCAGAGATATATTACACACTGAATGTTGTGGTGCACTATGTTGCAGAGATATATGACACATTGAATGTTGTGGTGCACTATGTTGCAGAGATATATGACACACTGAAAGTTGTGGTGCACTATGTTGCAGAGATATATGACACATTGAATGTTGTGGTGCACTATGTTGCAGAGATATATGACACATTGAATGTTGTGGTGCACTATGTTGCAGAGATATATGACACACTGAATGTTGTGGTGCACTATGTTGCAGAGATATATGACACATTGAATGTTGTGGTGCACTATGTTGCAGAGATATATGACACATTGAATGTTGTGGTGCACTATGTTGCAGGGATATATGACACACTGAATGTTGTGGTGCACTATGTTGCAGAGATATATGACACATTGAATGTTGTGGTGCACTATGTTGCAGAGATATATGACACACTGAATGTTGTGGTGCACTATGTTGCAGAGATATATGACACATTGAATGTTGTGGTGCACTATGTTGCAGAGATATATGACACACTGAATGTTGTGGTGTACTATGTTGCAGAGATATATGACACATTGAATGTTGTGGTGCACTATGTTGCAGAGATATATTACACACTGATGTTGTGGTGCACTATGTTGCAGAGATATATGACACATTGATGTTGTGGTGTACTATGTTGCAGAGATATATGACACATTGAATGTTGTGGTGCACTATGTTGCAGAGATATATGACACATTGAATGTTGTGGTGCACTATGTTGCAGAGATATATGACACATTGAATGTTGTGGTGTACTATGTTGCAGAGATATATGACACATTGAATGTTGTGGTGCACTATGTTGCAGAGATATATGACACATTGAATGTTGTGGTGCACTATGTTGCAGAGATATATTACACACTGAATGTTGTGGTGCACTATGTTGCAGAGATATATTACACACTGAATGTTGTGGTGCACTATGTTGCAGAGATATATGACACATTGAATGTTGTGGTGCACTATGTTGCAGAGATATATTACACACTGAATGTTGTGGTGCACTATGTTGCAGAGATATATTACACACTGAATGTTGTGGTGCACTATGTTGCAGAGATATATGACACATTGAATGTTGTGGTGCACTATGTTGCAGAGATATATGACACATTGAATGTTGTGGTGCACTATGTTGCAGAGATATATTACACACTGAATGTTGTGGTGCACTATGTTGCAGAGATATATGACACATTGAATGTTGTGGTGCACTATGTTGCAGGGATATATGACACATTGAATGTTGTGGTGCACTATGTTGCAGAGATATATGACACATTGAATGTTGTGGTGTACTATGTTGCAGAGATATATGGCATATAGCTGGAAAGTAATGAAAAAGACAAAACTGTAGAAGGGAACTATTGAATGAAGGAGTTTGTTTCACAGGTGAAAGTTCCTCTCTGCTGTTATGTGTTTTTTTTCACCACCATCGTTGTGTTGTGATGTGTATAAAGTCTGTCTGATACACCAGAGTTAATAATACTGTATGTAACATGTTTGGTAAATACCTGATAAAAAACTTATTGACAGGATTCTTTTCTTAGGATTCTGTTGGTAGGAATCAAGTTCATAAGACTGGACGCTATTATGAGATTACTACTGGAAGGACTTTTAGTAGAAGACCTCCGGTAGGTTTCTGTTGGAAATAGTTTTGGCAAGACTCTATTGGTAAAAGACTTTAGGTAGCGATTCGTTTGTAACGTATAAGATGAATAAGATGAGACTCACGAAATCGTAATGGCACGATTGCAAACAAACCAAACCACGGGCGGGATTTGAACCCGCGGTCAGAGAGTCTCAAATCCCGCCCGTGGTATGATTTGGTTAAGATGAATCAAGTCAGATGGTTTTACAGTGACATATAAAACAGTGTATTAACACACAAAACATGAAAGTAACTCATGTGTGGAGAAATTTACTCCAGGAGGGGGGTATGAGCCCCCTTCAGCCCCTTTCAGCCCTTTCAGCCCTGAGGGGCCCAGCCCTCTCAGAAGGGGCAAGCATCTTGTTTACTGCTACAGCGAGTAATTGACCCCAGATGCAGTACCAGTATGTGACGTGGCTCGACGCTCCGTGCGGTCCAGTGTTGCAGAGTGTATTTTAATAAGAGACAATTCATCTCTTACCTTTGCTCCCACTTTATTACCATAGTAAAGATAGTGGACATTGTTGTCTATGCTTAAGACAGCAAGAATCAAACATTCTGCTTTGCTTCATCGAGGAAGTGGCAAGGAAGCAAAAGTACTATGTCAGCTTTTCCTTTGTGCAAGGGGCAGTGACGGCGTGGTGTGCTGTGGCGTCTTCAGATTACTTTTGACTCTACTGAGAGTGACACTGACGCCAGGATAACCAACAAAGAACACTGATCTGTGCGTTAGTGTGAACAAAGTGTCTCATAAAACACAATAAACACTTAAGAGAAGTGTGATCAGCTTCTTTAGTGATAAGATTGTGAACAATAAGACAAATCTTGTGGAACATAGTGTACCAGTGTGCGTATTCCTAGACTATGGAAGACGTGGACATCCAAGGACACTTCAGCTTCTATCAAGTCACCGATACCTGTCGAAGGTGTGAAGAACACCATAGCTCACGCTACAAGAGCAAGGTAGGTTACGAATTTCTTGTAGTACGGGGACTGCGCAGTTCTTGAGTCGCAAGGAGTTTGTAATCAACCTATAGTCGGCAGTAAGGTGCGGACTTTTGAGTCCAAACAAGTACGTAATTTGTCAGCAATCAGTGAATGAAATATGCTGACATAACACCCCCTAGGGGTAATTTATAATTTATAAATTATAAATCTTTACAGCCCGTTGAGAGATGACTTCGACAGCTTCTCAAGACCTCGTCTGCAGGGGCGGCTGTGTAGACGATGAGTTGTCTTTCTAAGTTGAGTACAAACTCTTTAAACTTAACTGGTAATGCCATTTCTCAACATCATAAGTATCATAACAATAAAAAAGTATAGTGACACAAATCATTAGATAAACACATAAAAAAGTAAATTGAGACATAAAACAGTGTAGTGACAAATAAATAAGTACAATAACACATAAAAAGCTTAATAACAAACAAACCATCATAATTACACACAAAAATATATGTAATATAAAACAGTACAATAACACAGAAGACCAGTACAGTACAATAACACAGAAGACCAGTACAGTACAATAACACAGAAGACCAGTACAGTACAATAACACAGAAGACCAGTGCAGTACAATAACACAGAAGACCAGTACAGTACAATAACACAGAAGACCAGTACAGTACAATAACACAGAAGACAAGTACAGTGCAATAACACAGAAGACCAGTACAGTGCAATAACACAGAAGACCAGTACAGTACAATAACACAGAAGACCAGTACAGTGCAATAACACAGAAGACCAGTACAGTGCAATAACACAGAAGACCAGTACAGTACAATAACACAGAAGACCAGTACAGTGCAATAACACAGAAGACCAGTGCAGTACAATAACACAGAAGACCAGTACAGTACAATAACACAGAAGACCAGTACAGTGCAATAACACAGAAGACCAGTACAGTACAATAACACAGAAGACCAGTACAGTGCAATAACACAGAAGACCAGTACAGTACAATAACACAGAAGACCAGTGCAGTACAATAACACAGAAGACCAGTACAGTACAATAACACAGAAGACCAGTACAGTACAATAACACAGAAGACCAGTGCAGTACAATAACACAGAAGACCAGTACAGTACAATAACACAGAAGACCAGTGCAGTACAATAACACAGAAGACCAGTACAGTACAATAACACAGAAGACCAGTACAGTACAATAACACAGAAGACCAGTACAGTACAATAACACACAGAAGACCAGTACAGTACAATAACACAGAAGACCAGTGCAGTACAATAACACAGAAGACCAGTACAGTACAATAACACAGAAGACCAGTACAGTACAATAACACAGAAGACCAGCACAGTACACTAACACAGAAGATCAGTAAAGTACAATAACACAGAAGACCAGTACAGTATAATACACACAGTACCAGTGCAGTACAGTACAGTAACGAAGAGGACCAGTACGGTACAGTAACACAGAAGACCAGCACAGTACAAAAACAGAGAAAACCAGTACAGTCCAAACCACAAAAGACCAGTACAGCACAGTAACACAAAAGACCAGTACAGAACAATAACACGGAATACCAGTACAGTACAGTAACACAGATGACCAGTACAGTACAGTAACACAGATGACCAGTACAGAACAACAACACAGAAGACCAGTACAGAACAATACACAGAATTCCAGTACAGTACATTAAAACACAGGATCAGTACTTTACAGTAACACATAAAACAACGCAGTACACTAACACAGAACACCAACACAGTACAATAACACACAGGACCAGTACAGTGTAATACACACAATATCAGTACAGAACAGTACAGTAACACAGAGGAACAGTACGGTAGAGAAACACAAAAGACCAGCACAGTACAATAACACAAAAAGCCAGTGCAGTAAAAAAACACAGAAAAGAAGTGCAGTTTAAATCAGAGAAAACCAGTGCAGTACAATAACACGGAAGACCAGAAGTGTACAATAACACGGAAGACCAGTACAGAATAATACACAGATGAACAGTATAGTACATTAACACACAGGACCAGTACAGCACAATATCTCAGAAGACAAGTGGAGTACAATAACACAAAAGACCAGTACAGTGCAATAACACAAAAGACCAGTACAGTGCAATAACACAGAAGAACAGTACAGTACAGTAACACAGAAGACCAGTACAATACAATAACAGAAGAAAATAACAGTACAATAACACAAAAGACCATTACAGTGCAAAAACACAGAAGACCAGTACAGTACCATAACACAGAAGTCCAGTACAGTAAAATAACAAACAAGACCAGTACAGTAACACAAAAGACCAGTACAGTGCAGTAACACAGAAGACCAGTACAGTAAAATAACACAGAAGACCAGTACAGTAAAATAAACAAGACCAGCACAGCAATACAGAAGACCAGTACAGTGCAGTAACACAGATGACTAGTACAGTACAGTAACACAGAAGACCAGTGCAGTATAGTAACACAGAAGAGGAGTACAATAACACAGAATACGAGTACAGTACAGTAACACAGTGGACCAGTACGGTACAGTAACAAAGAACACCGGTACAGTACAATAACACAGAGGACTAGCACTGTACAGTAAGACAGTGGACTAGTACAGTAACACAGAAGACGAATACAGAACAGTTACACAGAAGACCAGTACAGTACAATATACATAAAAAAAACCAGAATAGTACAGTAACACAGAAGACCAGTGCAGTACTATACACAGACGAGCAATACAATTCATTAACACAGAAAACGAGTACAGTACAAATCACAGAAGACCAGTGCAGAACAATAACACAGAAGACCGGTACAGTTTACCTGGAGTTTACTGGAGAGAGTTCCGGGGGTCAACGCCCCCGCGGCCCGGTCTGTGACCAGGCCTCCTGGTGATCAGAGTCTGATCAACCAGGCTGTTGCTGCTGGCTGCACGCAAACCAACGTACGAGCCACAGCCCGGCTGTCAGGAACTGACTTTAGGTGCTTGTCCAGTGCCAGCTTGAAGACTGCCAGGGGTCTGTTGGTAATCCCCCTTATGTGTGCTGGGAGGCGTTGAACAGTTCGGGCCCCTGACACTTATTGTATGGTCTCTTAACGTGCTAGTGACACCCTGTTTTTCATTGGGGGGATGGTGCATCGTCTGCCAAGTCTTTTGCTTTCGTAGTGAGTGATTTTCGGTGCAAGTTCGGTACTAGTCCCTCTACGATTTTCCAGGTGTATATAATCATGTATCTCTCCCTCCTGCGTTCCAGGGAATACAGGTTTAGGAACCTCAAGCGCTCCCAGTAATTGAGATGTTTTATCTCCGTTATGCGCGCCGTTGAAAGTTCTCTGTACATTTTCTAGGTCGGCAATTTCACCTGCCTTGAAAGGTGCAGTTTGTGTGCAGCAATATTCCAGCCTAGATAAAACAAGTGACCTGAAGAGTGTCATCATGGGCTTGGCCTCCCTAGTTTTGAAGGTTCTCATTAACCATCCTGTCATTTTTTTAGCAGATGCGATTGATACAATGTTATGGTCCTTGAAGGTGAGATCCTCCGGACATAATCACTCCCAGGTCTTTGACGTTGGTGTTTCGCTCTATTTTGTGGCCAGAATTTGTTTTGTACTCTGATAAAGATTTAATTTCCTCATGTTTACCATATCTGAGTAATTGAAATTTCTCATCGTTGAACTTCATAATGTTTTCTGCAGCCCACTGAAGATTTGGTTGATGTCCGCCTGGAGCCTTGCAGTGTCTGCAATGGAAGACACTCTCATGCAGATTCGGGTGTCATCTGCAAAGGAAGACACGGTGCTGTGGCTGACATCCTTGTCTATGTCGGATATGAGGATGAGGAACAAGATGGGAGCGAGTACTGTGCCTTGTGGAACAGAGCTTTTCACCGTAGCTGCCTCGGACTTTACTCTGTTGACGACTACTCTCTGTGTTCTGTTAGTGAGGAAATTATAGATCCATCGACCGACTTTTCCTGTTATTCCTTTAGCACGCATTTTGTGCGCTATTACGCCATGGTCACACTTGTCGAAGGCTTTTGCAAAGTCTGTATATATTACATCTGCATTCTTTTTGTCTTCTAGTGCATTAGGACCTTGTCGTAGTGATCCATAGTTGAGACAGACAGGAGCGACCTGTTCTAAACCCATGTTGCCCTGGGTTGTGTAACTGATGGGTTTCTAGATGGGTGGTGATCTTGCTTCTTAGGACCCTTTCAAAGATTTTTATGATATGGGATGTTAGTGCTATTGGTCTGTAGTTCTTTGCTGTTGCTTTACTGCCCCCTTTGTGGGTGGGGCTATGTCTGTTGTTTTTAGTAACGTGGGACGACCCCCCGGCCATGTCCCCCTCCAAGGATGGA
>NC_069470.1:29007498-29073316 GCF_026875155.1 Cherax quadricarinatus
CTGGTACAAAAGATAAAGGGAAAGTGCTTGGCTTTGTGATATACCAAAGAATTAACCATCTGCTGTAACTTTCAACACAAAATCACTTCTTATTTGGGCGATTTTGTATTTATATTTCGTGCGTTAATGACCCCATGAGAACACAACTAATGTTCATCCGTACATTCCGGGTTTATAAACGTCCCACGAGATACGTGGCTGCGTTTTGACCTTGTCTATGACACGCTTCTGCTTGACGAAATTAAAACTAAAATTTTACTCGATTATTTTGGGATGCTTTGACATTTACTTCACTTGTGTGTGTGTGTGTGTGTGTTTGTGTGTGTTTTGTGGTGTGGGGTGAGTGTGTGTGTGTGTATGTGGTGTGTGTGAGTGTGAGTGTGTGGGAGTGTGAGTGTGTTTTTGTGTGTGTGTGTGGGAGTGTGTGGGGTGTGTGTGTGTGAGTGTGTGGGGTGTGTTGTGTGTGTGTGGGTGTGTGGTGTGTGTGTGTGTGTGTGTGTGTGTGTGTGTGTGTGTGTGGGAGTGTGGGAGTGTGTGTGTGTGTGTGTGTGTGTGTGGGGGGGGGGGGGGGGAGTGTGTGTGAGTGTGTGTGTGTGTGTGTGGGAGTGTGTGTGAGTGTGTGTGTGTGGTGTGTGTGTGGTGTGTGTGTGTTGTGTGTGGTGTTGTGTGTGTACTCACTAGTTGTACTCACCTAGTTGAGGTTGCAGGGTCGAGTCCGAGCTTCCTGCTCCCGCCTCTTCACTGGTCGCCACTAGGTCACTCTCCATGAACCATGGCTTTATCTTTACCTCTGCTTAAAGCTATGTATGGATCCTGCCTCCACTACATCGCTTCCCAAACTATCCACTTCCTGACTACCTTGGCTGAAGAAATACTTCCTAACACCCCTTTTGATTTATCTGTGTCTTCAGCTTCCAACTGTGTCCCCGTGTTGCTTTTGTCCAGTCTCTGGAACATCCTGTCTTTTTTCCACCTTGTCAATTCCTCTCAGTATTTTGTAAGTCGTTATCATGTCCCCCTATCTCTCCTGTCCTCCAGTGTCGTCAGGTTGATTTCCCTTTAAACCCCTCCTCATAGGACATACCTCTTAACTCTGGGGCTAGTCTTGTTGCAAACCTTTGCCTTTCTATAGTTTCTTTACATGCTTGGCTAGGTGTGGGGTTCCAAACTGGTGCCGCATACTCTAATATGGGGCCCAACGTACACGGTGTACAGGGGTCCTGAACGATTCCTTATTAAGATGTCGGAATGCTGTTGAGGTTTGCCAGGCGCCCATATGCTGCGGCAGTTATTTGGTTGAGTGCGCTTCAGATGTGCCTGGTGTTATACTCACCCCAAGATCTTTTTCCTTGAGTGATGTTTGTAGTCTCTGGCCCCCTAGACTGGTTTTCTCCGTCTGCGGTCTTCTTTCCCCTTCCCCAATCCTCATGACTTTGCACTTGGTGGGAATTGAACTCCAGGAGCCAGATGCTGGACCAGGTCTGCAGCCTGTCCAGATCCCTATGTAGGTCTGCCTGGTTTCGATCGAATGAACTTTTTCATTCAACTTTCACGTCTTCTGCAAACAGGGACACCTCGGAGTTTAGTCCTTCGTCAGTCGTTCACAAACTACCAGAAACAGACTTGGTCCTAGGACTGACCCCTGTGGGACCCATGGGTCAAGGTGCCCACTCTGACACACTCGGTGGCCACGTTAACCTTACTCGCTGCAGTTCTGCTGACAAGTAATTCCCCCTGATCCATTCAGTGCCTTCCCTGTTATCTTGCTTGGTCCTCCAGTTATTTTTTGACTTATCTCTTGTGTTGAGTTAGTGTTCAATAAGCCTTCTTGCAGGTCAGAAAAGCTAATCCACCCACCCCTCTCTCTCTGTTTACTGCTGTCACCATGTCATAGAACTCCAGTCGTTTGTGACACATGGATTTCCCATCTTGAAACCATGTGGCTGTGGTGATGAGATGATTCCTTTTAGATGTTCCACATTTCTTCTCCTGCCAATCTTTTCCATGATTTGGCATGCTATACATGTCAGTGACACTGTCTGTAGGTTTAGTGCTCATGTCGTCTCCTTTTTTAAAGATTGGGGTCATACATATGCTGTCTTCCATGCTCAGGCAATCTCCCTGTTTCGATAGATGTATTGAATAATTGTTATTTAGGGGGTACACATAGCGGCGGCTCGCTCCCCTCTCTCAGGACCATGGAGAGATGTTATCTGGCCCCATTGCTTTGAGGTATCTAGCTCACACAGAAGCCTCTTCAACTTTTCTTCCTCGGTTTGTGTTGTACTGTCGTTATGCACAAGTGGTTGTACCACCTCTCCGTCTTTCTGGAGCCCCTTCCTGTCTCTCTTGTGAAACACTTCTTTTCTTTGACATATTCTTGTTGTGTTCCATCACATACTTTCACGGTCATTTCTTGTTGTCTCTCCTTCCTACCTTCTTAGCCTGATTACCTGGTCCTTAACTTTTGTTTTCTTCCTATGTACTTTTAAAAAACGCTTCGGGTCAGATTTGGCTTTTGTGCTATGTCGTTTTCTATTGCGTTGGGCCTCCCTTTTACTGTGCATATTGTTTCTGGCTTACGATTTCTTCCCTTTTTCTCCTGGGCCTTTTCCTTCTTTTTCTTCCTTCCTGCAATTGGTTTTTTCCTCTTGCACCTTTGGGTGAAACCCTGGGCATCCGGCTTTTTCATTATTCCTGTTTCCCTTGGGTACAAACCTCTCTTCAGCCTCCTTGCTCATTGTTGCTACATTTTTCCATCATCTCTTTAAACTGGCTTCCTGCCAGTTCTCTGCCCCACTGAACCTCGTTCAGGAAGTTCCTCATTCCCGTGTAGTCCCTTTTCCTGTAGTTTGGTTTCATTTGCCCTGGCCTTTCTGCTTCCCCCTCCACTTTAGCTCTACTTTTGTATTCGAAGCTCAAAACTATGATCGCGGGCCCCCAGGGGTCTTTCATATGTAATGTCCTCAATATCTGGCACTGCTCAAGGTGAATACTAAGTCAGTTTTGCTGGCTATCCCTCTCCTCTCTCTCTTGTAGTGTCCCTTACGTGTTGGTACATGAAGTTTTCCAGTACCACCTCATCATCTTACCCCCTCCATGTATCTTGGGCCCCCCATGTGGCTCCAAGTTTCCCAATCGATCTCCTTGTGGTTAAAGTCACCCATGATAAAGAGCTTTGCGCTGCATGCTTGAGCTCTTCTGGCCACTGCAGCCAGTGTGTCAACCATCGCTCTATTGCTCTCGTCATACTCTTCCCTTGGCCCCCTGTGTTTTTTGGTCGGTTTATACATCACTGCAATTACCACCTTGGGACCTCCAGAGTGAAGCGTTCCCGCTAGTAATCACTTCTCCGCTGTCTCCTCTCTCCAGCTCATCAAAATTCCATCGATTTTTGATCAGCAGTGCCACTCCTCCCCCCCTGTTCCCTCGACTTTCCTAAAGGATTGGTTTTTCCATTGGAAGATGGCATCTGTTATCATACTGTAAGTTTGGGGTTTTGTGAGAGCTATAATGTCCGGTGATGCCACTTTGACTCTTTCGTGCCACTCCTCCCACTTATTTGTTATTCCATCAGCTTTTTGTGTCCCCTACCTTCAGTTTCCTTTCCAACACTGTGGTTTGGGGGCCTGTGAGGGTGGGAGACCTGGCAGCATACTGTGGGATTCTATAGCTGGGTGTTGGGTGGAGGCTGTGGATATGGATTTTTAGTGGTGTTGGATGGTGTGATAGGTTGTGGGGTTCTGAGGATAGTTGTGTGTGTGTGTGTGTGTACTCACCTATTTGTGTGTGTGTGTGTGTGTGTGTGTGTGTGTGTGTGTGGTGTGTGTGTGTGTGTGTGTGTGTGTTTTGCGTGTGTGTATGTGTGTGTGTGGTTGAAAGGTTTGAAGTTAGCTCCTGGCTCTGTCTCTCAATTTGCAGTTTGCAAAATTCACTCCTTCCTAGCCTTGTGTGCCCTATCGTTCCTAATCATAAAAATGTATATGAAGCCTGTCTCCACCACTTCTTCATCGAGGTCATTTCACTTTCTAACAAGTAAAGGATTCCGCCTTTTCATCCCTGTGGCTCATCTGTATCTTTAACTTCCACCTGCACCGCTTGTACTTGTTTCTAGCCTCTCAAATAGCCTGAAGCTGTCTATCCTATCAATTCGCTTCAGTATTATGTATGTCTCCCTTTCGTTACATTCAGTTCGTCTAGTCTCTTCTCACTGCTCAAATTTCTTAGCCCTGGAACAAGCCTCATTGCATACTTTCGGACTTTCTCCTGGTTCTTACCATATTTTTCCACTAGTTGATTTCATGCTTTTGCTTTACACAAATAACCCGCACATAAAAGAGAGAAGCTTACGACGCCGTTTCGGTCCGACTTGGACCAATGACAAAGTGTGACTTTGTCATTGGTCCAAGTCGGACCGAAACGTCGTCGTAAGCTTCTCTCTTTTATGTGCGGGTTATTTGTGTATCGTTCCAGTCACGGTATTGTGCCTTTTTGTTATTTTGCTTTACATTCCAGGATGGGACTGACTTATGTTGCTCAAAGGCTCGAAAATGACTGCTGATATTTTGAAAGGCTAATCTTAGATTTGCTAAACGAGCATTGAGTGTAGAGGATTTTCGGCTGATGTGAGCCACTGGCGATATACCAGGCTCAAGCTCACCCCTAAGACTTTGAGCGAGGTCTGCAGCCTTTGTCCTCTGAGTCTATACACCATGTCTGGTCTTGTTGCCTATTTCCCAAACTTCATAACCTTATCTTTGCAGGGATTGAAGACAAAAAAAACTTATTTTACGAATTATTCAGTTTGTCGCCTCTTTCTGTTCTCATCAGTTGTTTTATTCTCGTTACTTTTAAACATCGATAAACTTTGAAACGTCAGATTCAGTCCCAACTGTTATATTATTCACATAAACCAGACATAATACTAATATTGATCTTTGTGAAACCCAGCATGTTACTCTTCTTTATTCTTATATATCTTCTGTGACTATTACTCTTGGCTTCTTTCCCCTAAGATACCCTTTGATCTCCTGGAGTACGTTCCCTGATATACTTACCTGCACATTAAGTTTTGTCACAGCCTCTATGAAACGTTTGTCTTGTAGTCTCAGAAAATTTACGCAGCCCGTCCCTCTTCTGTCTCACAATGTTATTTTATAATAGATTTTCCAAATGTTAATAAGACAAGTTATGTAGTCTCTGAACCAGTGCTGGATCTTCTTCATGGAACCACTGCTTTCCAAGTGTTATATCACTTATTTCAAGTGTTATACCACTTACTGCATCGGTTGAGAAGGTTCGTTGATTCTGAGTCTCAGACGTCGAACACTTTCCTGCTGATCTTAACAATCCTAATTATTAAGTTTAAGGGTTCATTAGGATCAAACTTCTTGCTTACCCTCAATGATGCTTTCGTTGGCTGCTCTTCGACTGGTTTTCTTTTTTAATTTACTACAATTTCATGTGCATTGCTTTTACATTTATATATTGTGTCACGATGTCTAATATGATAGAAATGGTCTTCCTGCATTCTTCTAGTTCCTCAGTTTTCTTTCCCTTCACGCTTTACCCCAGCATCCCAGCACTTCTAATCACACATTTAACTCCCGGCCTACCTTCACTTCCCTTCCTTTCACACTTTGTCTTCCCCTCCAGCATCCCCTGGATGTGATTCCCACATACAGTACAGAACATACAGGGTTAGCATCAATAATATTCAGTCCTATTAAGCAGCATGTCTTAACACAAAGCGTCATATCCGATTCCTGTATCCGGATTGATAAGCACTGTCGTTCCTGTAGAAGAAGTCGTAAACACTGTCGTCCCGGTAGAAGGATTCGTAAACACTCGTTCCTGTAGAAGGATTCATAAACACTGTCGTTCCTGTAGAAGGATTCATAAACACTGTCGTTCCTGTAGAAGAAGTCGTAAACACTGTCGTTCCTTTATTTAGATTAATGCATCTTCTACGTATAATAGAAAAAGATATGACCAAGTCCTGCATGGGTATTGAAAACTCCATCAATACACCATTCTTCCCCCACTTCCAGTTGCTCCCATTATGGGAGATGGTTTAGAACAAATTAACTGACTTATGGTATACTAGCACTATGGGGTGTTGTAACAGGCAGCAGTATTCTTCCATAACAGTTCCACTTTATAGTGTTATGGGAAGAGCGCTAAAAGAATATCTGCCAAACACAAACACAGCACTATGATACCACCACAGTAACACCACAATCACCCTAACACCATAACACTATCATAACATTATAACACAAAACATTGCCATAACACTATAATAACACTATCATAACTTTATGATAACACCACAGTAATCTTAACCTAACACCATAACAAAATCATAACAATCACAATACTAAAATAGCAATATTAATGCACCGTCATAACACTACCATAACACTGTACAAATTTTATAACACCACTGTAGAGCTCTAATAGCATGAAGAAATACTAACACCACTAAAATACTACAACACCGCCTCCATAATACTAACACCACTAAAATACTACAACACCGCCTCCATAATACTAACACCACTAAAATACTACAACACCGCCTCCATAATACTAACACCACTAAAATACTACAACACCGCCTCCATAATACTAACACCACTAAAATACTACAACACCGCCTCCATAATACTAACACCACTAAAATACTACAACACCGCCTCCATAATACTAACACCACTAAAATACTACAACACCGCCTCCATAATACTAACACACTAAAATACTACAACACCGCCTCCATAATACTAACACCACTAAAATACTACAACACCGCCTCCATAATACTAACACCACTAAAATACTACAACACCGCCTCCATAATACTAACACCACTAAAATACTACAACACCGCCTCCATAATACTAACACCACTAAAATACTACAACACCGCCTCCATAATACTAACACCACTAAAATACTACAACACCGCCTCCATAATACTAACACCACTAAAATACTACAACACCGCCTCCATAATACTAACACCACTAAAATACTACAACACCGCCTCCATAATACTAACACCACTAAAATACTACAACACCGCCTCCATAATACTAACACCACTAAAATACTACAACACCGCCTCCATAATACTAACACCACTAAAATACTACAACACCGCCTCCATAATACTAACACCACTAAAATACTACAACACCGCCTCCATAATACTAACACCACTAAAATACTACAACACCGCCTCCATAATACTAACACCACTAAAATACTACAACACCGCCTCCATAATACTAACACCACTAAAATACTACAACACCGCCTCCATAATACTAACACCACTAAAATACTACAACACCGCCTCCATAATACTAACACCACTAAAAATACTACAACACCGCCTCCATAATACTAACACCACTAAAATACTACAACACCGCCTCCATAATACTAACACCACTAAAATACTACAACACCGCCTCCATAATACTAACACCACTAAAATACTACAACACCGCCTCCATAATACTAACACCACTAAAATACTACAACACCGCCTCCATAATACTAACACCACTAAAATACTACAACACCGCCTCCATAATACTAACACCACTAAAATACTACAACACCGCCTCCATAATACTAACACCACTAAAATACTACAACACCGCCTCCATAATACTAACCCCACTAAAATACTACAACACCGCTTCCATAATACTAACACCACTGAAATACTACAACACCGCCTCCATAATACTAACACCACTAAAATACTACAACACCGCCTCCATAATACTAACACCACTAAAATACTACAACACCGCCTCCATAATACTAACACCACTAAAATACTACAACACCGCCTCCATAATACTAACACCACTAAAATACTACAACACCGCCTCCATAATACTAACACCACTAAAATACTACAACACCGCCTTCATAATACTAACACCACTAAAATACTACAACACCGCCTCCATAATTATAACACCAATAAAATACTACAACACCGCCTCCATAATACTAACACGACTAAAATACTACAACACCGCCTCCATAATACTAACACCACTAAAATACTACAACACCGCCTCCATAATACTAACACCACTAAAATACTACAACACCGCCTCCATAATACTAACACCTCTAAAATACTACAACACCGCCTTCATAATACTAACACCACTAAAATACTACAACACCGCCTCCATATACAACACCACTATATAAGAACAACCGCCTCCATCCTACTAACACCATAAAATACTACAAACACCGCCTCCATTATACTAACACACTAAAATTACTACAACACAGCCTCATAATACTATCCACTAAAATACTTCAAACACGCCTCCATAATACTAACACCTAATATACTACTAAACACCGCCTCCATAATTATAACACCCGCAGAATAACTATCATAACACAAAGCATCACAAATTTATAAGAATTCTCACACGTTCATCAAAATTTACAGAATTATAACTCAATCTAACACCTCAATAACACACTAAACTTTATAATAAACACCAAAATACAAATCCATAATCTGCCCTAGCACCATTAAACAATTTCAACACCAATAAGCACCATAGAATGCAGTCCCCCACACGCCAGGATATCACGCTTTAAACACCACTCTTCCATCACCATAAAAATAACTTACACCATCATAACACCATTGCACCATAATTATAATAATACCATGGTACTATTACAACTTATCAGAACACCACTGTACCATCACCCTAATATTACCACAATACAACTACAACTTATCATAACACAACTGTATTATCACCATAATGATACCACAGTACCACTATAACTTGCCACAGCACCACTGTAACATCACCATAATAATACCACAATACGACTGTAACTTACTATAACATCATGACTACCATAACATCATAACTCTACCATAACATCATAACTCTAGTGCTTCAGTTCCCTCGGTGCCCTGGTGATGGTCCAGGTGCTTCAGTTCCCTCGGTGCCCTGGTGATGGTCCAGGTGCTTCAGTTCCCTCGGTGCCCTGGTGATGGTCCAGGTGCTTCAGTTCCCTCGGTGCTTGGTGATGGGTCCCAGGTGCTTCAGTTCACTCGGTGCTGGTGATGGTCCAGGTGCTTAGTTCCCTCTGTGCCCTGGTGCATGGGGGTCCAGGTGCTTCAGTTCCCTCGGTCCTGGTGATGGTCCAGGTGCTTCAGTTCCCCTCGGGTGCTCTGGTGTTGGTCAGGTGCTTCAGTTCCTCGGTGCCCTGTGATGGACCAGGTGCTTCAGTTCCCTCGGTGACCCTGGTGATGGTCCAGGTGCTTTCAGTTCCTCGGTGCCCTGGTAGATGGTCCAGGTGCTTCAGTTCCATCGGTGGCCCTGCTGATGGTCCAGGTGCTTCAGTTCCCTCGGTGCTTGGTTGAGGTCCAGGTCTTAAGTTCCCTCGGTGCCTGGTGATGGTCCAGGTGCTCCAGTTCCCTCTGGTGCCCTGTTGTTGGTTCCAGGTGCTTCTGTTCCCTCGGGTGCCTTGGTGATGGTCCAGGTTGCTTCAGTTCCTCGGTGCCCTGGTGATGGTCAGGTGTTTCAGTTCCCTCGGTGCCCTGTGATGGTCCAGGAGCTTCAGTTCCCTCGGTGCCGGCTGATGTATGGTGCTTAGTTCCCTCGTGCCCTGGAGATGGTCCATGTGCTTCAAGTTCTCGGTGCCTGGTGATGGTCCAGGTGCTTCAGTTCCCTCGGTGCCTGGTGATGGTCAAGAGTGCTTCTGTTCCCTCGGTGCCCTGTGATGGTCCAGGTTGCTTCAGTTCCATCGGTGCCCTGGTTGATGGTCCGGTGCTTCACGTCCTCGGTGGCCTGGTGATGGTCCAGGTGTGCCTCAGTTCCTCGGTTGCCCTGGTGATGGTCCAGGTGCCCTTCAGTTCCCTCGGTGCCCTGTGATGTCCAGGTGCTTCAGTTCCCTCGGTGCCCTGCTGATGGTCCGTTGCTTCAGTTTCCCTGGTGCCCTGCTGATTTTTTGGTCAGGTGCTTCAAGTTCCCTCGGTGCCCTGATGATGGTCAGTGCTCTTCAGTTTCCTCGGTGCCCTGGTGATGGTCCAAGGTGCTTCAGTTCCTCGGTGCCCTGGTGATGGTCCAGGTGCTTCAGTTCCTCGGTGCTCTGGTGATGGTCCAGGAGATTCAGTTCCTCGGTGCCTCTGGTGATGGTCCAGGTGCTTCAGTTCCCTCGGTGCCCTGGTGTGGTCCAGGCTGCTTCTGTTCCCTCGGTGCCCTGGTGATCGGTCAGGTGCTTCAGTTCCCTCGGTGCCCTGGTAATGGTACAGGTGCTTCAGTTCCTCGGTTGCCATAGTGATGGTCTCCAGGTGCTTCAGTTTTCCTCGGTAGCCCTGGTGAGGGTCCAGGTGCTTAATTCCTCGGTGCCCGGGTGATGGTCCAGGTGCTTCAGTTCCCTCGGTGCCCTGGTGATGGTCCGGTGCTTCAGTTCCCTCGGTGCCTGGTGATGGTCCAGGTGCCTTAAGTTCCTTCGGTGCCCTGGTGATGGTCCCAGGTGCTTCAGCTCCTCGGTGCCCTGGTGATGGACCGTGCTTTCAGTTCCTCGGTGCCTGAGTGAAGGTCAGGTGCTTCAGTTCCCTCGGTTGCCCTGGTGATGCGGTCAGGTTGCTTCAGTTTTCCCTCGGTGCCCTGGTGATGCGGACAGTTGCTTCAGTTCTTTTGGTGCCCTTGCTGATGGTACAGGTGCTTCAGTTCCCTCGGTGCTTGGTGATGGTCCAGGTTGCTTCAGTTCACCTCGGTTGCCCTGGTGAGGGTCCAGGTGCTTCAGTTCCCTCGGGTCCTGGTGATGTGCAGGTGCTTCAGTTCCCTCGGTGCCTGTGATGGTCCAGGTGCTTCAGTTCCCTCTGTGCTTGGTGATGGCAGGTGCTTCAGTTCCCTCGGTGCTCTGGTGATGGTAGGTGCTCAGTTCCCTCGGTGCCCTGGTGTGGTCCAGGTGCTTCAGTTCCCTCGGTGCCCTGGTTGTATGGTCCAGGTGTGCAGCAGTTCCCTCGGTGCCATTGGGTTGATGGTCCAGGTCATTCGTTTCCTCGGTGCCCTGGTGATGGTCCAGGTCCTTCAGTTCCCTCGGTACCCTGGTGATTGTCCGGTTGTGCTCAGTTCCTCCTCGGGCCCCTGGTGTGGTCAGCGCTCAGTTCCATCGGTTGCCCTGGTGATGGTCAAGGTTGCTTCAGTTCCTAGGTGCCCGCTGATGGTCCAGGTGCTTCAGTTCCTCGGTGCCCTGGTGATGCCCAGTGTGCTTCAGTTCTTTTGGTGCCCTGCTGATGGTCCAGGTGCTTCAGTGTCCTCGGTGTGCTCTGGTGATGGTCCAGGTGCTTCAGTTCCCTCGGTGCCCTGGTGATGGTCCAGGTGCTTCTGTTCCTCGGGTTTGTCCTGGTGATGGTCCAGGTGCTTGCGTTCAGTTTCCCTCGGTTTGCACTGGTGAATGGTCCAGGTTGCTTCAGTTCCCTTGTGCTCTGGGTTGATGGTCCAGCTGCTCAGTGCCCTCGGTTGCTATGGTGATGGTCCAGGTGCTTCAGTTCCCTCGGTGCCTGGTGATGGTCCAGGTGCTTCAGGTTTTCCTCGGTGCCCTGGTGATGGTCCAGGTGCTTCAGTTCCCTCGTGCCTGGTGATGGTCCTGGTCATTCAGTTCCCTCGGTGCCCTGGTGATGGTCCAGGTCTTCCTGTTCCCTCGGTACCTGGTGATTGTCCGGGTTTGCTTCAGTTCCTCGGTGCCCTGGTGAGGGTCCAGGTGCTTCAGTGCCCCTTTAAGGGGATTTTTTGCCCTGTGATGGTCCAGGTGTTCAGTTCCCTCGGTGCCCTGGCGATGGTCCAGGGGCTTCAGTTCCCTCGGTTTTGCCTGGTGTTGGTCCAGTTGCATCAGTTCCCTCGGGCCCTGGTGATGGTCCAGGGTGCTTCAGTTCCCTCGAGTTGCCCTGCTGATGGTTCCAGGTGCTTCAGTTTCCCTCGGTGCCCTGGTGATTGTTCAGGTGCTTCAGTTCACTCGGTTGCCCTGTGATTGTTCCAGGTGCTTCAGTTCCCTCGGAGCCAAGGTGATGGTCCAGGTGTTCAGTTCCCTCGGTGCCTGGTGATGGTCCAGGGGCTTCAGAATTCCCTCGGTGCCATGGTATGGTCCAGGTGCTTCAGCTTCGCTCGGTGCCTGGTGATGGTCCAGGTGCTTCTGTTTCCCTCGGGGCCCTGGTGATGGTACAGGTGCTTCAGCTTCCTCGGTGCCCTGGTGGATGTGGTCAGGCTGTTCAGTTCCTCGGTTGCCTGGGGATGTGTCCAGGTGCTTCAGCTCCCTCGGTGCTTGGTTGATGGACCAGGTGCTTTCAGTTCCCTCGGTTGCCTGGTGATGTCAGGTTGCTTCAGTTCCATCGCGGACTGCCTCTTCTGGTGTGGTCCGCAGAAGGTGCATTCAGTTCCCTCGGTCGCCTGGTGATGGACATAGTGTGCTTACAGTTCCCTCGGTGCCTGGTGGAATGGTCAGGTGCTATCAGAGTTCCTCGGTGCCTGTGTGATGGTCAGGTGCTATAGTTCCCTCGGGTGCAACTAGTGTTTGTCCAGGTTTGCTTCAGTTCCCTCGGGTTGTGCTGGTGTGGTCATGGTGGCTTCAGTTTCCACTCGGTGCCGTGGTGGTGTGGTCAAGGTTGTTCATGTGCCCTCGGTGCTCTGGTGATGGTCAGGTGCTTCGTTTTCCCGTTCGGGCTTCTCTGGTGTTGGTCATAAGTGACGCCTATCAGTTCCCTCGGGTGCCCTGTGGTGATCGCTCCAGGTGCTTCAGTTCCCTCGGATAGCCATGGTGATGGTCAGTGTGCTTCAGTTTCCCTCCGGAGTGCCCTGGTGAGTGTGTCCAGGTGCTTCAGTTCCATCGGTGTGCAGCTCGCGCTGGTGGGATAGTCCAGGTGGACATCAGTGTCCCTCGGTGCCGTGTGATTGGTATTTCCCTTGTGAATCTGACGTCAGTTCCTCTCGTGCCGCTTCGGGGTGATGGTCCAGGTGCTTCATGTTTCCTCAGGTTTGGCCCTGGTGATGGTCCAGGTGCTTAAGTCTCCTCGGTTGCCCTAGTGGTGATGGTAAGATGCTCTCCGGTCTCTGGCGGTTGCTTGGTGGGTGTGGTGCAGTGTGCTCTCAGCTCCATCGGTTGCCCTGGTGTGGTCAGGGCTTTCAGTTTCCTCGGTTGCCCTGGATGATTGTCCTGGTGCCTTCAGTTCCCTCGGTGCCACGTGGGTGATGGTGCCAGGTGGCTCAGTTCGTTGATTCGTAGGCCCGGTGATGGTCCAGGTTGCTTCATCCTTCTCGGGTGTGCCCTGGGATGCATGGACGTAGCGTGCTTTCAGTTCCCTCGGTGGCCCTGATTGGTCCAGGTGCTTCAGTTCCTCGGTGCCACTGGGGTTGATGGGATCCAGGGGCATCGCATGGTTCTCGGTGCGCTGTGATGGTCCAGGGGCTCTCTTCAGCTACCTCGGTGCCCTGGTGATGGACCAGGTTGTTTCTGTTTCCCTCGGTGCCTGCTGATGGTCCAGGTGGCTTCAGTTTCTCGGTTGCTGCTGGTGATGGTCTCAGGTGTGCGTTCGTTCCCTCGGGGCCCTGTGAGAGTTCCAGGTGCGTCACTTACCTCCTCTCGGTGGCTCCTGGTGAGGGGCCAGTGCTTCAGTTCTCCATCGGTGCGACGCTGGTGATGGGTTCCAGGTGACTTCGAGTTGCCTTTTCGGTGGCTCAGCTGGATGTGGTCCATGGTGCTTCAGGTAGAGGTTCCCGTCGGGGTTTGCCTATTGGGCTGATGGTTCCTGGCGTATGCTTCAGTTCCCTCCGGTGCCCTGTGGGATGGTGCGAGCTTGCTATGTTCCAGTTCCTTCGGGTTATGTGCGCCTGGGGTGTGAAGGGGTCCAGGTGCTTCATTCCGCCGGCGGTGCCCTGGTGATGGTCTCAGGTGCTTCAGGTCCCTCGGGTTGACCTGGTGATGGTGCCAGGGGCTTCAGCTCCACTCGCGGTTGCCTGGTGATGGGTAGTCCAAGGTGCTCTCGAGTGTCCGCGTCGGTGTCTGGTGTGGTTCCAGGTGCTTCTAGTTTTCCCTCGGTGCCATGGTGATGGTTCCAGGTGCTTCTGTTCCTCGGTGCCCTGGTGATGGTCCAGGTGCTCAGTTCCCTCGGTTGCCTGGTGTGATGGTCCAGGTGCGTCATGTTTCCCTCGGTGCTTCTGGTGAAGGTCCAGGGTGCCTTCAGGTTCCTCGGTTGGCCCGTGTGATGGTCAGTTGCTTCCGTTCTTCGGTGCCTGGTGATGGTCCAGGTGCTTCTGTTCCCACGGTGGGCCCTGGTGATGGTCCTGGTTGCTTCAAGTTGCATCGGTGCCTGGTTGATGGATCCAGGTGCTTCAGTTCCTTCGGTGCCTTGTGTTGGTCACAGTTGCTTCTGTTCCACTCGGTGCCCTGGTGATGGTCTGGTTGCTTCGATCCCTCGGTGCCCTGGTGATGGTCTCCAGGTGATTATGTTCCCTCGGTGGCCCTGAGTGATGGTCCAGGTGCTTAAGTTCTCTCGGTGCCCTGGTGATGGTACAGGTGCTTCAGTTTCCCTCGTGTTGTCATGGTGATGGGTCGCAGGTGCTATCAGTTCCCTCGGAGCGACGTAGGTGATGGTCCAGGGTTTGCTCAGCTCCCTCGGGTGCCTGGGTGATGGTACAGGTGCTTCAGTTCCGCGGTTGTCTGGTGATGGTCCAGTTGCTTCAGTTCCTCGGTGCATGTGTGGTCATAGTCAGGCGTGGTCATAGTTAGGTGAGGTCAGGGTCATAGTCAGGTGTGGTCATAGTCAGGTGTGGTTTCATAGTCAGGTTGTGGTCATAGTCAGGTGTGGTCATAGTCAGGTGAGGGCTTAGTACAGGTGTGGTGTGGTCATAGTCAGGTGTGGTCCATAGGAGAGATGTGTTCATAGTCAGGTGAGTCATTGTCAGGTGTGTTCATAGTCGGTGTGGACATAGATGGCGAGGGTCATAGTCAGGTGTGGTCATAGTCAGTGAGTGAGTCATAGTCAGATGTGGTATAGTCAGGTTGTGTGGTCATAGTCAGGTGTGGTCATAGTTAGGTGGAGGCATTTGTCATGGATGTGATGGGTCATAGTCAGGTGAGGTTCATAGTCAGGTGGTCACCAGGTCAGGTCGTGGTCATAGGTGAGGTCATAGTCAGGCGTTTGGTCTTGTAAAGTGTAGTCATAGGTGTGGTCATAGCCAGGTGGTGGACATAGTCAGGTGTGCGGTCATAGTCACGTGTGGTCTTAGTCAGGCGTGGTCATAGTCAGGAGTGGTCATAGTCAGGTGTGGTCTGAGTAGGTGTTCGTTATAGTCAGGTGTGGGCAATAGTCAGGCGGGTCATGTCAGGTGTGGTTCATAGTCAGGTTTGGTCATAGTCAGGTGGTGGGTCATAGTCAGGTGAGGACATTAGTCAGGTTTGGTTTCATAGTCAGGCTGTGGTCATGTCAGGGTGTGGTATAGTTCAGGGTGGGTCATTAGTCAGTGTGGGTCATAGACAGTGTGGGCTTAGTCGCAGGCTTGGTCTATCTGGTGTGGGCATAGTCAGGTGTGGGTCATAGTCAGGCGTGGTCCTTAGTCAGGGGTGTGGTCATAGTCAGGTGTGGTCATAGTCACGGGTGGACATAGTCAGGTTTGTCGTAGTCAGGTGTGGTATAGGTCAGGTGTGGTCATAGTTCGACGGTGGACATAGTCAGGTGTGTTATCATAGTCGGTTAGTGGGCATCAGTCAGGGCGTGGTCTCGTTCAGGTGTGGTCTATGTCAGGCAGTGGTTCATAGTCCGGCGTGGTCATGTAGGGGTGTGGTCATGTCAGGCGTGGTCATAGTCATGTGTGGGTCATAGTCAGGCGTGGTTCATAGTAGGCGTGTTATCGGTCATAGTTAGGTGAGGTCATAGTCAGGTGTGCATTGTCTGGTGTGGTCATAGTCAAGGCGTGGTCATAGTCAGGCGTGGTATAGTGCAGGCGTTGGCTCATAGTCAGGGGTGGTCATGTCAGGTGTTGTCATAGTCAGGCCGTGGTCATAGCTTAGAGTGTGTTATAGTAGGTGTGGTCATAGTTGTTTGGGATAGTCATGGTTGTGGAGTCATAGTCAGTGTTGTCAGTAGTCAGGTTGGTCATAGTCAGGTGGTGGTCTTAGTCGAGGTGGTTTAGGGGTCATATTAAGGTATGGTATAGTCAGGGTGGTCATAGTCAGGGGTGGTCATAGTCAGTTGTGGGATAGTCAGTTGTGGGCATAGTCAGGCGTGGTCATTTGTCAGGTGTGGGTCATAGTCAGTAGTTTGTCATAGTCGGGCGTAGGTCATAGTCAGGCGTGGTCTTAGTCAGGTGTGGTCATAGTCGGGTTGTGGTCATTGTCAGGTGTGGTCATTGTCAGGTTGTGTGGTTCATAGGTCACGTGGTGGGGTCTATAGTGCTGGCCTGTGGGTCATTGTCTAGGTCTTGGGTCTTAGTCAGTTAGTGGCATTGTCAGCAGAGTGGTCATAGTCAGGCGTGTACATAGTCAGGCGTGGTATAGTCATGTATTTTATGTGGGCCAATTGTCAGGCTGTGGTCCATAGTCAGCTGTGGTCAGTAGTCAGGCGTTTGGTAATTGTTATGGTGTGGTCCATAGTCAGGCGTGCTCAGTGTCAGGTGTGGTCATAGTCAGGCGTGGTCTTTGTCAGGGTGGTATAGTCAGGTGTGGTCATAGTCATAGTGTGTATGTGTGTTGTGTGAGGCGCGCTGTCTGTGTTTGCTTCCTTAGTTCTGTGTCTCCAGAATGTCATCTGCGGGCCCTCTGATGACCTCTTTCCTCATCTCCCAGGTTAGCAGGTGATTGGCCCTCCCAGTGACTTGCTGGGGTGGGGAACTTGGTCTTGTCTACCTGGTCTCTGCCGAGGGACTGTCCAGGTGGGTGGAAATTACAGGAGGGGCACACAGAAATCTGCGTCCTGTAATTAACCCACTAAGACAGCATGGAACGTAGGGACTGCCAGACACGACCAAGTGCCTCCCAACCGGCCACCATGTGAGGTTACTTGTGATAATCGCTGGACTTCTATTTAAATTTAATAAACGTATTTAAAATTAATTTCTTTTGTTTTTACTTTACGGTAGTGTATAATTATTTATGGACTTTTTATTGTGATTGTGTTCTTTGTCATCGTTAATAAAACTACCCTACCAAACTTAACAACCCCAACCCGCTCTCACCATCAAACATAAAATAATACCCAATACCAAAATAACACCCCCACACACTTCTACCCCACCTCACCATACCATAAACTAACATACCCACTCACCCACACCCCCCACCCCCACCCCCCCCCACCACCCACCGCCCCCCCACCCCCACCCCCCCCCGCCCACCCCCACCCCCCCCACACCACCACCCCCCCCCCACCCCCTCCCCACACTCTCCCCCCCCCACCCCACCACAACACCCCCTACCACCACCCCCACACCCCCACAAACCCACACACACCCCCAACAAACAACACCACACTCATAACATTCATTCACTCACGCATTACCGGAAACATAAATATCCATGACATATACAGTATTTTATACTTGAAATTATCTGACAGTATTAGCTTGTAATTATATTCGATGACACAGTGGACTCTCTTAAAATTAGCAGAATACTCACACAGTCTCCCGTTTTATATATCCAATCACCTAAGAAATTTGTAATCTATTACAAATTTGTGTTGCTTCTCACCATGTTTGTCTAGAAAAATTAACTACAAATTACATTAATAAAATATCACGTCGATAATAAAAGGTATATGCTACGACGGAGATCGCATTTTCGTTCGTTAACAGTCTGCATATGTTTTATGTACTATTATGTTGTTGAACGTTAGTGTTATGTAATACCTTAAATGTTTGAGGTTGTTGTCTGTTGAACGATGTTGAATCCGTACCATGTTGTGGGTTAGACTCAGTGTTTTAACATTATAATAACTTCATATAGGTATAAAATATATGTGGCTAAATGGCATAGTACAGTTAAATAAATTAAATTATAGACATTCCATTATGATATCCTCCAACTTCCAATTAGTTTTTCAGTGGAAAAATCTTCATACTAAGATTATAGATGATTCTATCATTCAAACAAAACTATTATTATGTCTGGAGACGGCAGAGTATTGTTGGTGAGGAGAGGCTGTAAGTAGCAACCAATTGCACAGAAGTATTTCTTTACGCAGTGTATCTGAGGTAGCCGTCAGCAACTGGCTAGCACAAGGTGTTATGATAATAAAAACTACAAAAGTATCTCATCCAATAATTTATGGTAACACGAATTAAAAAGTTCATAAATAATTATGGTAACACGTATACAAAGTACCATAAAATAATTATGATAAGAATAAGAACTATCAGTAATCCTTAGGGTCATATTTTTTCTTATTTATATTTCGATATTTCCTTTACAAAATATTGCTGCAAATAATATTGAAGAGAGGATTAAGTTTATTCAATATTTACATTTTATAATATATTGGTATTAAAATTTTACATCATTAAAAATAGTTGGTGGAGAAGTGTAATATAATGATGATGAATAATGTGAAGGAGCAATTGATAACTCGTTATTATTACATTTGTATATCTTTGGTATTTATAATGTATGGCTCTACATTTTTATTTATGTTTAACTAACATTAAATATGTTCCTAGATATTTCCATTAATCTGTCGGACAAACTTTAAATATGGTAAGTTATATTGAAAATATTATATATTAAAAGCGATAATAATTTAATTTTATGCGTCGTCTATAAAATATCTTGAAGAAAGTTAAAGAAGCATTCTTAATTGTGATTTAAAAATTGAATATAATAGTTTTTTAATAATACTTGAACTGGTATTAATGGCAGCAAAGCAGCGTGGTGAGATCTGTGTTCAGGAAATACCAGCCAGTAGTTAAAAGTTTGAAAGTGATCAGTTGAGTCATTCTTGTAAGAGGCATCGGCATTTTAAATATTGAAAGCCGTTCAGAAATATACTGAAAAAAAAAAATAAGCGTGATTTAACGGAAATTAAACAAATCACAGTATTTTACCCCATAAAATGGCCGTTAACATCTGCTCTTATGCATCTCTGCTGCGCGTTGTCGATTTTTGGAATCTTTTCCAAAATAAGCTTGATGCTCCGGCATGAGGGTTTTTGAAAGTTGTCTGAGACATTTCAGGATGCTGGGGAAATTGTTCAACAGCTCAGGAATTAGAGACGTGAACAGGGTCAATTGTCAAAGAAATTTGTGTCCGCGTTCCATTAGACAAGTTGGTGCAATATATGAAAGTGATTGGTACGAGGCATTTGGTTAATGAGCGAAATAAAAATTAAAATTGTTGGGGAGAAAAAAAGAAACAATGAGGCAGCCTAAAACACTTCTGAAAAAAAAATTAAGAAAAATGTAAGATAAATATACAAGTGTGGGTACCTGGACTGGGAAGCTCATAACTCTGATGGTTGATCTTCACGTTGGTCGCTTAGTTCTCATCTTGTCTTTCATTATTTTTCACTGGTCTCGTTTGGTGTTCCTGGACTTAGTTTTCTTCCATAGAGTGTTATAAATTTTTCGTTTGAAGTATATTATCTCTTATGACAAGAAAGACTAATGGATAACATTAGGTCGAGAGCCGTCTGTTTTTTAAATCACATAACTGTCTGTATAGACCATCACAAAACGTCTGTTAGATTATGCGACGCAGTTCAGCAATTTGCCTACAATCAAGCATATACACAAATAACCGCATATAGAAGAGAGGAGGCTTACGACGACGTTTCGGGTCCGACTTGGACAGTTTTATCAAAGTCACACTACTCGAGAAGTAGAGAGGAAGGGGTCTATATAGGCAGGAAGAGGTAGTGGTGAGGTGGTAGAGTAGGTAATAGTATAGTTAGTAGTTAGTAGTGTAGTAGTGTAGTAGTGGTTGGTAGTGTAGTTAGTGGTGTTAGAAGTAGTAGTAGTAAGTTAGCGAGTGGTAGTGTAGTCTTAGTAGTGTGGGGCTATAAGGAGGGGGCGCCTTGTCAAATACAAAGCACAGGGGAGCCAACTCCCCCTCAGGTGGAGCACCGTAAACCATCGGTGGCGTGAAGAAGGGGATGGAAGTGATGGAAAATAAATAATTGAAAGGAACAGAAACACGAGACAGACAAGAAAGATAACAACAGATTGAGGACAAAAAAGGGGAAGAGGGAAAGGGGAAAGAAGGTAGGGAGATGAAGAAAAAAGGAGGCATCAGGTTAAGTCACGGGTGTTCTGAAGTTTGGAGTATTTTACAATGTAGTGGGAGAGGAAGGCATCTACAGAGACGAAGCCACGGCTAAGATTCATACAAGGAAAGTTGTGTATTGTTCCTTTTTTTGTTATTTATGGACCCCACAATCAAGCTGTTATATTCCACATGTATGGTCCTCTTGTCACTCTGTCAGTCCATCACCCTCACCCTCGCCATCAATCCATAACTCTCACTACCAGTCCATCACCCTCACTACCAGTCCATCACCCTCACCACCAGTCCATCACCCTCACCACCATTCTGTCATTCGCATCACCAGTATATTACCCTCATCACCAGTCCATCACCCTCACCACCATTCCATCACCCTCACCAACAGCCCAACACTCGCAACACCAGTCCATTACCATCAGACCATCACTCTCACCACCAGTTCATCACCCTCACCATCAGTCCACCACCCTCACCATCAGTCCATTCACCCTCACAACCACTCCACCTCTCTCACCACCCTGCCCACACCTGACCGTGCCCACACCTAACCCTGCCCACACCTAACTCTACCCACAACTGACCCTAACCACACCTGACCATGATCACACCTAACATTGCCAACACCTGACCCTGCCGACACCTAACTCTTCCCACACCTGACCCTAACCACTCCAGACCCTGTCCACACCTGACCCTGCCCATACCTGACCCTGCCCATACCTGACCCTGCCCACACCTGACCCTGCCTACACTTGACCCTGCCCACACCTGACCTTACTCACACCTGACCTTACCCACACCTGACCTTACCCACACCTGACCCTGACCACACCTGACCCCGTCTACACATGATCATGACCACACCTGACCATGACCACGCAGAGCACACGTCCTTGTTCACTATGCATCACGACGATAGCCACGACGTAACGACACACACCTTGTCGTCTCTTACCTGAAATCAAACAAACGTTCAGGTGTGTGTGAGGCCTCAAACACACTTACAGAAAACACCAATAAACATCAGAAAAAGTCAATAATGCAATAAAAACAAAAATAGAGTTAAAAATATATTTTAAAATTATACATATGGACTGACAGGCAGAGTGACATGGATTAACAGGCAGAGTGACATGGACTGACAGGCAGAGTGACATGGACTAACAGGCAGAGTGACATGGACTAACAGGCAGAGTGAATGGACTAACAGCCAGAGTGACATGGACTGACAGGCAGAGTGACATGGACTAACAGGCAGAGTGACATGGACTAACAGCCAGAGTGACATGGACTGACAGGCAGAGTGACATGGACTAACAGGCAGAGTGACATGGACTAACAGGCAAAGTGACATGGACTAACAGGCAGAGTGACATGGACTAACAGCCAGAGGGGACATGGACTAACAGCCAGGGGGTGACATGGACTAACAGGCAAAGTGACATGGACTAACAGGCGAGTGACATGGACTAACAGGCAGGGGTGACATGGACTAACAGGCAGAGTGACATGGACTAACAGGCAAGTGACATGGACAAAACAGGCAGAGTGACATGGACTAACAGGCAAAGTGAATGGATAACAGGCAGAGTGCCCATGGACTAACACCCAGAGTGACATGGACTGACAGGCAGAGTGACATGGACTAACAGGCAGAGTGACATGGACTAACAGGCAGAGTGGCATGGACTGACAGGCAGAGTGACATGGACTAACAGGCAGAGTGACATGGACTGACAGGCAGAGTGACATGGACTAACAGGCAGAGTGACATGGACTAACAGGCAGAGTGACATGGACTGACAGGCAGAGTGACATGGACTGACAGGCAGAGTGGCATGGACTGACAGGCAGAGTGACATGGACTAACAGGCAGAGTGACATGGACTGACAGGCAGAGTGACATGGACTAACAGGCAGAGTGACATGGACTGACAGGCAGAGTGACATGGACTAACAGGCAGAGTGACATGGACTAACAGGCAGAGTGACATGGACTGACAGGCAGAGTGACATGGACTAACAGGCAGAGTGACATGGACTGACAGGCAGAGTGACATGGACTAACAGGCAGAGTGATATGGACTGACAGGCAGAGTGACATGGACTGACAGAGGGACATGGACTGACAGACAGAGGGACATGGACTGACAGAGGGACATGGTAATCTGCTGACAAGAGGACCATGGACTGACAGAGGGACATGGTAATCTGCTGACAAGAGGACCATGGACTGACAGAGGGACATGGTAATCTGGTGACAAGAGGACCATGGACTGACAGAGGGACATGGTAATCTGCTGACAAGAGGACCATGGACTGACAGAGGGACATGGTGATCTGCTGACAAGAGGACCATGGACTGACAGAGGGACATAGTAATCTGCTGACAAGAGGACCATGGACTGACAGAGGGACATGGTGATCTGCTGAACATAGAGGCCATGGACTGACAGAGGGACATAGTAATCTGCTGACAAGAGGACCATGGACTGACAGAGGGACATGGTAATCTGCTGACAAGAGGACCATGGACTGACAGAGGGACATGGTAATCTGCTGACAAGAGGACCATGGACTGACACTCACAATTAATTGTTATTGTTTTGTTTCATACAAAAACTTGACCATTTTGCAAAAACTGTTGTTGCTGTTGTTTTGTTGCTGTTGTTTTTTGTTGCTGCTGTTTTGTTGCTGCTGTTATTTTGTTGCTGTTGTTATCTTGTTGGTGCTGTTGTTTTGTTGGTGCTGTTGTTTTGTTGCTCTTGTTTTTTGTTGCTGTTGTTTTGTTGCTGCTGTTATTTTGTTGCTGTTGTTTTTTTGTTGCTGTTGTTTGTTGCTGCTGTTATTTTGTTGTTGTTATTTTGTTGTTGTTATTTTGTTGGTGCTGTCGTTTTGTTGCTGTTGTTATTTTGTTGGTGCTGTTATTTTGTTGCTGCTGTTGTTTTGTTGCTGCTGTTATTTTGTTGCTGTGTTATTTTTTTGGGTGCTGTTACTTTGTTGCTGCTGTTATTTTGTTGGGGCTGTTGTTTTGTTGCTGCTGTTGCTTTGTTGCTGCTGTTATTTTGTTGCTGCTGTTATTTTGTTGTGTGTTATTTTGTTGCTGCTGTTGTTTTGTTGCTGCTGTTGCTTTGTTGCTGCTGTTATTTTGTTGCTGCTGTTATTTTGTTCCTGCTGTTATTTTGTTGCTGCTGTTGTTTTGTTGCTGCTGTTGTTTTGTTGTTTGCTGTTATTTTATTGCTGCTGTTATTTTGTTGCTGCTGTTGTTTTTGTTGCTGCTGTTATTTTGTTGCTGTTGTTATTTGTTCCTGCTGTTTTGTTGCTGCTGTTATTTTGTTGCTGTTGTTATTTGTTGGTGCTGTTATTTTGTTGCTGTGTTATTTTGTTGTGCTGTTGTTTTGTTGCTGCTGTTGTTTTGTTGCTCCCTTTTTGGTTTTGTTGTGCTGTTTTTTCTTGTGCTATTTTCTTGCTGTGTTATTTTGTTGCTGCTGTTATTTTGTTGCTGCTGTATTTGTTGCTGCTGTTATTTTGTTGATGCTGTTATTTGTTGTGCTGTTGTTTTGTTGCTGCTGTTGTTTTTTTTGCTGCTGTTATTTTGTTGCTGCTGTTATTTTGTTGCTGCTGTTATTTTGTTGCTGCTGTTATTTTGTTGCTGCTGTTATTTTGTTGCTGCTGTTATTTTGTTGCTGCTGTTGTTTTGTTGCTGCTGTTGTTTTGTTGCTGCTGTTATTTTGTTACTGCTGTTATTTTGTTGTTGCTTATATTTTGTTGCTGCTGTTGTTTTGTTGCTGCTGTTATTTTGTTGCTGCTGTTGTTTAGTTGTTGCTGTTGTTTTGTTGCTGCTGTTGTTTTGTTGCTGCTGTTGTTTTGTTGCTGCTGTTGTTTTGTTGCTGCTGTTGTTTTGTTGCTGCTGTTATTTTGTTGCTGCTGTTGTTTTTTTTGCTGCTGTTGTTTTGTTGTTGCTGTTGTTTTGTTGCTGTTGTTGTTTAGTTGTGCTGTTTTTTTGTTGCTGCTGTTATTTTCTTGCTGCTGTTATTTCGTTGCTGCTGTTTTTTTGTTGCTGCTGTTATTTTGTTGCTGCTGGTGTTTAGTTGTTGCTGTTGTTTTGTGTTGCTGTTGTTTTGTTGCTGTTGTTGTTTAGTTGCTGCTGTTGTTTTGTTGTTGCTGTTGTTTTGTTGTGTTGTTGTTTAGTTGCTGCTGTTGTTTGTTTCTGCTTTTGTGTTGTTGTGCTGTTGTTTTGTTGCTGCTGTTTTGTTGCTGCTGTTTTTTTGTTGCTGCTGTTGTTTTGTTGCTGCTGTTTTTTTGTTGTTGCTGTTGTTTTGTTGTTGCTGTTGTTTTGTTGTTGCTGTTTTTTTTGTTGCTGTGTTATTTTGTTTTTGCTGTTGTTTTGTTGCTGCTGTTATTTTGTTGCTGCTGTTATTTTGTTGCTGCTGTTGTTTTGTTGCTGCTGTTGTTTTGTTGTTGCTGTTGTTTTGTTGCTGCTGTTGTTTTGTTGCTGCTGTTGTTTTGTTGTTGCTGTTATTTTGTTGCTGCTGTTATTTTGTTGCTGCTGTTATTTTGTTGTTGCTGTTGTTTTTTTGCTGCTATTTTGTTGTGTGTTTAATTTGTTGCTGTTGTTTTGTTGCTGCTGTTGTTTAGTTGCTGCTGTTGTTTTGTTGTTGCTGTTTTTTTTGTTGTTGCTGTTATTTTGTTGTTGCTGTTATTTTGTTGCTGCTGTTATTTTGTTGTTGCTGTTATTTTGTTGCTGCTGTTATTTTTTTGCTGCTGTTATTTTGTTGTTGCTGTTGTTTTGTTGATGCTATTTTGTTGTTGCTGTTAATTTGTTGCTGTTGTTTTTGTTGTTGCTGTTATTTTGTTGTTGCTGTTATTTTGTTGCTGCTGTTATTTTTTTGCTGCTGTTTTTTGTTGTTGCTGTTGTTTTGTTGCTGCTATTTTGTTGTTGCTGTTAATTTGTGCTGTTGTTTTGTTTCTGCGGGCTGTTTTGTTGCTGCTGTTGTTTTGTTGCTGCTTTTGTTTAGTTGTGCTGTTGTTTTGTTGTTGCTGTTATTTTGTTGCTGCTGTTATTTTGTTGCTGTGTTATTTTGTTGCTGCTGTTATTTTGTTGATGCTGTTTTGTTATTGCTGTGTTTTTTTTGCTGCTGTTATTTTTTTTTTGCTGTTGTTTTGTTATGCTGTTTTTTTGTTGCTGCTGTTATTTTGTTGATGCTGTTTTGTTATTGCTGTTGTTTTGTTGCTGCTGTTATTTTGTTGCTGCTGTTGTTTTGTTTGCTGTTGTTTTGTTTGTTGCGGGTTTTTTTGTCTGCTGTTGTTTTGTTGCTGCTGTTGTTTAGTTGTGCTGTTTTTTTGTTGCTGTGTTATTTTGTTGCTGCTGTTGTTTTGTTGTTGCTGTTTTTTTGTCTGCTGATGTTTTGTTGTTGCTGTTGTTTCGTTGCTGCTGTTGTTTTGTTGTTGCTGTTTTTTTGTCTGCTGTTGTTTTGTTGCTGCTGTTGTTTAGTTGATGCTGCTGTTTTGTTGTTGCTGTTGTCTTGTTGCTGCTGTTATTTTGTTGCTGCTGTTATTTTGTTCCTGTTTTGTTGTTGCTGTTGTTTTGTTGCTGCTGTTGTTTTGTTGCTGCTGTTGTTTTGTTGTTGCTGTTTTTTGATGCTGTTGTTTTGTTGTTTCTGTTGTTTAATTGATGCTGTTGTTTTGTTGCTGCTGTTGTTTAGTTGCTGCTCTTGTTTTGTTGTTGCTGTTGTTTTGTTGCTACTGTTATTTTGTTGCTGCTGTTATTTGTTGCTGTTTTGTTGCTGCTGTTGTTTTGTTGCTTTTGTTGTTTTGTTGTTCTGTTGTTTTGTTGCTACTGTTGTTTTGTTGCTGCTGTTGTTTTGTTGCTGCTGTTATTTTGTTGTTGTTGTTTTGATGTTTCTGTTGTTTAGTTGTTGCTGTTGTTTTGTCTTGTGTCAGACATGTTTGTTATGGAGAAATAA
The DNA here is from genome assembly GCF_026875155.1 of Cherax quadricarinatus. Lineage (NCBI taxonomy): Eukaryota > Metazoa > Arthropoda > Malacostraca > Decapoda > Parastacidae > Cherax > Cherax quadricarinatus. The sequence goes on from NC_069470.1 coordinate 29,033,751, forward strand.
GTGAATGTCCCTCTGTCAGTACATGTTCCTCAGTCAGTACATGTCAATACATCTCAGTACATGTCAGTACATGTCAATACATCTCAGTTCATGTCGGTACATGGACTGGAGTGAATTCAGCAAGAAAACGAAATTCCGCCTAATACATAACTCATCATCATGGCAGTTTATGTTACCCACACAGTTTGTGTCCTGATGGCAGTTTATGTTACCCACACAGTTTGTGTCCTGATTACAGTTTATGTTACCCACAGTTTGTGTCCTGATGGCAGTTTATGTTACCCACACAGTTTGTGTCCTGATGGCAGTTTATGTTACCCACACAGTTTGTGTCCTGATGGCAGTTTATGTTACCCTCACAGTTTGTGTCCTGATGGCAGTTTATGTTACCCACACAGTTTGTGTCCTGATGGCAGTTTATGTTACCCACACAGTTTGTGTCTGATGGCAGTTTATGTTACCCACAAGTTTGTGTCTGATGGCAGTTTATGTTACCCACAGTTTGTGTCTGATGGCAGTTTATGTTACCCACACAGTTTGTGTCCTGATGGAAAGTTTATGTTACCCGCACAGTTTGTGTCCTGATGGCAGTTTATGTTACCCACACAGTTTGTGTCCTGATGGCAGTTTATGTTACCCACACAGTTTGTGTCCTGATGGCAGTTTATGTTACCACACAGTTTGTGTCCTGATGGCAGTTTATGTTACCACACAGTTGTGTCCTGATGGCAGTTTATGTTACCCCAGTTTGTGTCCTGTTGGCAGTTTATTACCCACGTTGTTTCTGATGGCAGTTTTTTGTTACCACACAGTTTTTGTCCTGATGGCAGTTATTACCCACAGTTTGTTCTGATGCAGTTTGTTACCCACCATTTTGGTCATGGCAGTTTATTACAACACAGTTTGTGTCCTGATGCATTTATTTCCCAGTTTGTGTCTGAGGCATTTATGTTCCCACTTTGTGTCTGATGCCTCTGTCAGCACATTGGTTCGTGTCATCCCATTCCATTGCCCTCTGTCCGTCCATGGTCACTCTTGTCAGTCACCCATTACCATGTCCTCTGTCAAGGCCATGGATCTCCTCTTCGTCAGCCAAATTACCAAGTTCCTATGGTAGGTCTTTTCATCCTCATGTCCTGACTGTCATGTCACTCTGCATGTCTGTTTCTGTGTTACTCTGCTGTCAGAACATGTCACTCTGCTGTCAGTCTCCTTCTCATTCTCTGCCTGCCCAGTCCTTCGTCACTCTTGCTGTCAGTTTCATGTCACTCTGCATGTCGTCCAGTCACTTGGGCCTGTCAGTACATGTTCATCTGTCCTGTCAGTCCATGTTCATTCTGCCTGTCTGTCCATGTCCCTCTGGTCAGCCATGTCACTCTGCCTGAAGCGATGTCAACTGCGTTAGGCCCTTGTCACTTCTGCTGTCAGTCTGGGTCAATCTGCCTGTCAGCCCCATGTCATCTCTGCTGTCAGCCGGATGTCACTCTCTGCCTGTCAGTCCTGTCACTCTGCCTGTCTATATGTCCATGTCACTCTGCCTGTCAGTCATGGTCATCTTCCTGTTCAGTCCATGTCACTCTGCCTGTCCAGTCATGTCATTGCTGTCCAGTCCTCAAGTCACTTGCCTGTCGTTCCATGTCACTCGGGGACGGGGAGGGTAATGATTTTGGTTGGAGAGAGTGATGGAATGTTTGTGGAGGTGATGGACTGGTGGGGACCCCGTGTTAGGGGACTGGTGGTGATCAGTGATTGGGACTGGTGGTTGTAGGGTAATTTTACTGGTGATGATGATGCAAAGTATTGGACTGGTGGTGTGCGGCGGAATGGATTGGTGGTGTGGGGTGCTGGATGGTTGTGGAGGTGATGGACTCGGTGATTTCATGTGTGGGTTCTGGTGGGGAGTGTGCATGGACTTTAAGTGAGGGTGGTGGATAGGTGGTGAGGGTGATGTGATGGTAGTGAATAGTGATGGAACAGTACTGGGGTGATGTATCTTAGTGAGGGTGAAGGGATTGTAGGTGCGGGTGACGCTGGTTTGAGGGAGGATGATGGGTCGGTAGTTTAGGGTGATGGACTGGACGGTGAGGGGTTTGGATTGGTGGTGAGATTGATGAGCTGGTGGTCGAGGGTGATGGTCTGGTAGGGAGAGTGGAAACTCGATGGTGGAGGGTGATGGCCTGGTAGTGAGGGTGATGGTCTGGTAAGGGAGGGTGATGGTCTGGTAGTGAAGGGTGATGGTCTGGTGTGGAGGTGATTATGGTCTGGTAGTGAGGTGCCGGGTGGTAGTGAGAGGTGTGCTGGTCTGGTAGATGAGGGTGTGGTCTGGTCGTGGAGGGTGATGGGGATGGTAGTGGAGGCGATGGACTCGTGATTACAGGTGTGGGTCTGGAGGTGAGTATGTGATGGACTTTAAAGTGAGGGTGGTGGATAGGTGGGGTGAGGGTATGGTTGGTGTGACGTGATGGTCTGGTACGTGAGGGTGATGGTCTGGTAGTGAGGGTGATGGCGTCTGGTAGTGAGGGTGTTGGTCTGGTAGTGAGGGTGATGGTCTGGTAGTGAGGGTGATGGTCTTGGTAGGTTGAGGGTGTGAAGGTCTGGTAGTGCGTTTGATGGTCTGGTAGTGAGGTGATGGTTGTAGTCGAGGGTGGGATGGTCTGTTAGTGAGGGTGATTGGTCTGGTAGTGAGAGGTGTGATGGTCTAGGTAGTGGAGGGTGATTGGTCTGGTAGTGAAGGGTGATGGTTGGTAGTGAGGGTGATGGTCTGGCTAGTGAGGGTGATGGTCTGCGTAGTTGAGGGTGATGGCTCTGGTAGTGAGGGTGATGGACTGGTAGTGAGGGTGATGGACTGTGTAGTGGGTGATGGTCTGGTAGAGAGGGTGATGGATGGTAGTGAGGGTGATGGGTCTGTATGAGTAGTGAGGGTGATGGTCTGGTAGTGGAGGGTGATGGGATGGTGTGTGGGTGATGGTCTGGTAGTGAGGGTGATGGTCTGGTAGTGAGGGGTGATGGTCTGGTAGTGCGGGCTTTGAATGGTCTGGTAGTAGTGATGGATGATGTCTGGTTGTGGAGGGTGATGGTCTGGTAGTGAGGATGATGGTTCTGGTAGTGAGGTTGATGTCTGGTAGTGAGGGTGATGGTCTGGTAGTGAGGGTGATGGGACTGGTTGTGAGGGTGATGGTTGGTACGTGAGGGTGATGGTCTGGTAGTGAGGGTCTGGCTCTGGTAGTGAGGGTGATGTGTCTGTTAAGGTTCCTAAATTAGTGAGGGTGACTGGTTGGTAGTGAGGCGTGATGAGTTGGTAGTGGGTGTTGGTCTGGTAGTGAGGGTGATGGCTCTGGTAGTTGATGGTGATTGGTTGTAGTGAGGGTGTGGTCTGGTACGTGAGGGTGAAGGGTCAGGTAGTGAGGGTGATGGTTGGTAGGAGGGTGATGGTCTGGTATAGTTGACGGGTGATGGTCTGGTACTGTGAGGGGTGCTGGTCGGTAGTAGAGGTTGATGGTCTGGTCGTGAGGTGATTGGTATGGTAGTGAGAGTGATGGTTCTGGTACCGGTAGTGAGGGTGATGGTTAGGTGTGAAGAGAGTGATGGTTGGGTAGTTGAGGGTGATGGTCTTGGTAGTGAGGGGTGATGTCTGGTCGTGAGAGTGAGGTCTGGTAGTGAGGGTCAGGTGATGGTCTGGTAGTGAGGGTTTGATGGTCTGGTAGTGAGGGTGATAAGTCTGGTTGGTGAGGGTGATGGTCAGGTTACTGAGCGTGCTGGTTGGTAGTGAGGGTGATGGTCTGGTAGTGAGAGTGTGGTCTGGTAGTGACGAGGTGATGACGTCTGGTAGTGAGGGTGCTGGTCATGTAGTGAGAATTGATGGTATGGTATGTGAGGGTGATGGTTCTGGTAGGTTGCGGGTGATGGTCTGGGTAGAGCTGAGTTGATGGTCTGGTAGTGAGGGGGTGAGTTGTAGTGAGGGTGATGGTCTGGTCGTGAAAGTGATGGTCTGGTAAGTGCAGGGTGTATGGTCTGTAGTGAGGGTGATGGCTTTGGTAGTAGGGTGCTGGTATTGTAGTGAGGTGTGATGGTCTGGTAGTGAGAGTGATGGTTGGTATAGTGAGGGTGATGGTTGGTAGAGAGAGGTGATGGTCTGGTAGTTGAGGGTGCGGTTGGTAGTGAGAGATGATGGTCTGGTAGTGCGGGTGATGGTCTGGTAAGTGCGAGTGATGGTCTGAGTGTGAGGGTGATGGTTTGGTGTGAGGCGTGATTGTTGGTAGTGGGGGGTGTTGGTCTGGTAGTGAGGGTGATGGATGAGTGTGGTGTGATGGTCTCCATCGTGAGGGTGATGGTGAGCTAAGGGTGATTGGATCTGAGCTGAGGTGTTGGTTCATGTGAGGCGTGATGGGCCTGGGCTGATAAGGGTGATGGACTGAGTGAAGGGTGATGGTCTCATCGTGAGGGTGATGGACTGAGCTGAGGGTGATGTCTCACTCGTGAGGCGGGTGATGGATGGTGATAGGTTGATGGGACAGGTGATAGAGGGTGATGGAGTGGTGGTGAGTTGATACACTGGTTGTTAGAGTGGACTGATGGTGAGGGTGCATGGCGAATTGGTGAGTGCTGGAAAGTTAGATGTTGAGGTGGATGGACGTTTGGTGAGGGTGATGGTCTAGGAGTGAGAGTGATGGTCTGGTAAGTGGGGTGATGGTCTGGTAGTGAGGTGATGCGTATGGTATTGAGGGTGATGGTCTGGATATGTGAGAGTGATGTCTGGTCGTGAGGGTGATAGGTGGTTTGTGAGAGTGATGGTCTGGTAGTGAGGGTTGGATGGTTGGTGTGAGGGTGATGGTCTGGGTTTGTGAGAGTGATGGTCTGGATTTTGAGGGTGATGGTATGGGTAGTGAGGTGATGGTTCTGGTAGTGAGGGTGATGGGGTCTGTAGTGAGGGTGATGGTATGGTTGTGAGGGTGATGGTTTGGTAGTGAGGTGATGGTCTTGGTGTGGAGGGTGATGGTCTGGCCATGCAGGATTGTGTTGGTAAGTGAGGGTGATAGGTCTGGTAGTGAGGGTGATGGTACTGGTAGTGAGGGAGATGGGTATGTAAGTGAGGTGTGATGGTCTCCGTAGTGAGGGTGATGGTTTTTTCTTGTAGTGGGTGATTGGTTCTGGTAGTGAGAGTGCATGGTCCTCTGGTTGTGAGGGGTGATGGTGCTGGTAGTGAGAGTGATGGTTGGTCGTGAGGAGGTATGGATTGGTAGTCGAGTGAGTGATGGTTGGTACGTGAGGGTGATGGGCTGGTAGTTGAGGGTGATGGTTGGTAGTGAGAGTGATGTTGGTCGTGAGGGTGAATGGTCTGTAGTGAGAGTGATGGTTCTTGGTAGTGAGGGTTGATGGTCTGTAGTGAGATGATGGTTGGAAGTGAGGGGGATGGTTGGTAGTGAGAGTGATGGTCTGCGTAGTGGGGGTGATGGTCTGGTTAGTGTGAGGGGTGATGGTCTGGTTGTGAGAGTGATGGTTGGTAGTGCGGGTGTGATGGATGGTAGTGAGTGTGATGCGTTGGTGTTAAAGTGCGGGTGATTTGGTCTGGCTAGTGAGGGTGATGGTCTGTAGTGAGGTGATGGTCTTGTAGTGAGCGGTATGGTCACTGATCGTGAGAGTGATGGTCTGGTATAACGTAAGGGTGATGGTTGGTTAGTGTGAGTGATTGGTCTGGTAGTGGGGTGATGGTGTGGTAGTGAGGAACGGATGGTATGTAGTGAGGTTTGAATGGTCTGGTTGTGAGGGTGATGGTCTGGTAGTGCGAGTGACTTGTCTGGTAGTGAGGGTGTGATTGTTGGATGGTGTGAGAGTGTGATGGTACGGTAGTGAGGAGTGTGGTACTGGTATGTGAGGGTGCATCGGTCTGTGTGTGAGTGATGGTCTGGTAGTGAGGTGCTGGTCTGGTAGTGGAGAGTGATGGTTCTTGGTAGTTGAGGGTGAGGGTCTGGTAGTTGCAGGGTTGATCGGTTGGTACGTGAGGGTGATGGTTGGTAGTGAGGGTGATGGGATGGTGGGTGAGGTGATGGTTGGTAGTGAGGTTGATGGTCTGGTAGTGAGAGTGATGGTCTGGTAGTGGCGTGCTGGTCTGGTAGTGAGAGTGTGGTTGGTCGTGAGAGTGATGGTCTGGTGTGAGGGTGATGTCTGGGTGTTGAGAGTGATGATCTGGTAGTGAGGGTGTTGGTTGGTAGTGAGTGGTGATGGTTGGTAGTGAGGGTGATGTTTGGTAGTGAGGGTGATGGTCTTGGTAGTGAGGTGATTGGTTGGTCGTGAGGTTGAAATCTTGTGATGGTCTGGTAGTGAGGGGTGATGAGTCTGTAGTGAGGTGATGGTAATGGTTGTGAGGGTGGATGGTCTGGTAGTGAGGGTGATGGTCTGGTAGTGAGGGTGATGGTTCTCGGTAGTGCGGGAGATGGTCTGTAGTGAGGGTGATGGTTGGTAGTGACGGTGATGGTCTTGGTATGACGAGTGATGTTGGTTGATGAGGGTGATGGTATTAGGTAAGTGACGGTGATGGTTGGTATCGTGAGGGTGATGGTCTCGGTAGTGAGGGTGATGGTAGGTAGTGAGGTGATGGTGGTAGTGACGGTGCATGGTCTGTACGTGAGGGTGATGAGACTGGTCCGTGGAGGGTGATGGACTTGGGGTAGTGACGGTGATGGTCTGGTAGTGACGGTGATGGTCTGGTAGTGAGGGTGATGGTCTGGTAAGTGAGGGTGATGGTCATGTAGTGACGGTTGTTGGTATGGTAGTGACGGTTGATGGTCTGGTATGTGAGGGTGATGGTCATGGTGTGGAGGGTGATTGGTCATGTAGTGCCGGTGCTGGGTCTGGTAAGTGCCGGCTGTTGGTTGGTAGTGGGGTGATGGTCTGTAGTGGATAGGGTGTTTGGTCTGGTAGTGACACGGTGATGAGTTTGTCTAGTGAACGGTGATGGTCTTGGTAGTGAGAGGATGGACTGCGTGGCGAGGGTGATTGGATTGAGGCGAGGGTGATAGGAAGAGTTGAGGGTGAATAACTGGTGATGGAGAGTGATGGATTGCGCTGAGGGTGATAGGATGAGACTGAGGGTGATTGGGACTGAGTCTGAGAGGTGAGTTCCCACCTGTTTGAGTTCCCTGATGCAGTTTATGTTACCCCTCAGTTTGTGTTCCTGATGGAGTTATGTTACAACAAAGTTTGTGTCCTGGAGTGGGCAGTCAAGCTCCCACACAGTTGTGTCCTGATGGCAGTTTTGTTAACTTCACAGTTTGTCCTGATGTCAGATTATGTTACCTCCCAGTTTGTGTCGTCGATGGCTAGTTTATGTTACCCACTAGGTTGTGTCCTGATGGCAGTTTCTGTCTACCTCACCCAGTTTGTCCCTGATGGCAGTTAATGTTACCCTCCACAGTTTGTGTCTGCTGGCCAGTTTATGTTCCCTCACTGTTTGTCTGATGGCAGTTTTTGTACCCTACTGTTTTGTTCGTTGATGCAGTTTATGTTCCACACAGTTTGTGTACTGATGGCAGTTTTGTTGACCCTCACTGTTGTCCTTGATGGCGTTTGATGATATACCTCTCACAGTTTGTGGCGTACAAGATGGCATGTCTTATGTTACCCACTCACAGTTTGTGTCCTGTGGCACGTTTTGTTACCCTCAGTTTGTCCTTTGATGGCTGTTTCATGTTACCCTCACAGTTAGTGTCGTTGATGGCAGTTATATGCTCTACCCTCACAGTTGTGTCTCGTGATGAGTTTATGTTACATCACAGTTTTGTGTCGTGATTGGGGTTTATGTCTACCCTCCAGTATGTTGTCTGATGGCAGTTATGTTACCCACACAGTTAGATGTGTGGTTGGCAGTTTATGTTCCCCACACAGGTTGTGTCCTGCTCGGCCAGTTCCTATTGTGTACCCTCACAGTCTTGTCTGGATGCGTTTATGTTACCCTCACAGTTTTGTGTCGCTGATGGGGTTTATGTTATCCCTCACAGTTGGGTCGTTTGATGGCAGTTTGTGTTACCCTCACAGTTTGTGGTCGTGATGGGCAGTTTATGTTACCCTCACAGTTTGTGCCTGATGGCAGTTAATGTTCCACACAGTTTGTGTAGTGATGGCAGTTTCTGTTATCCCTCCCAGTTTGTGTCGTGATGGCGTTTATGTTACCCTCACAACAGTTTTGTGTCGTGCCTTGGCAAGTTATGTTACCACAACAGTTTGTGCCTGATGGCGTTTATGTTACCCTCACAGTTTGTCCCTGATGGCGTTATGTTAACCCTCACAGGTTGTGTCGTGATGGGCAGTTTTGTTACCCACACGTTTGTGTCCTGATTCTTTTGTTGGCTGTTTATTGTACCTCTCACAGTCTATGTCCTCGAGTCTGGCAGTTTATGTTACTCCACAGTTTGTGTCGTGATGGCAGTTTATGTTACCTCACAGTTTGTGTCGTGATGGCAGTTTTGTTACACTCACAGTTGTGTCGTCGTTTGGCAGTTTATGTTACCCTCACCAGATTGTGTCGTGATGGCAGTTTATGTTATCCCTCCACAGTTTGTGTCCTGATGGCAGTTTATGTTACCCACAAAGTTTGTGTCGTGATGGCAGTTTATGTTACCCTACACAGTTGTGTACTGATGGCCAGTTTTGATGTTACCCTACAGTTTGGTCGTAGATGGCAGTTTATGTTACCCTACACGCATTTTGTCGTCGTGACTGGCAGTTTCTGTACCTCACAGTTTGTGGTCGCGATGGCAGTTCTGTTACCCTCAAGTTTGAGTCGTGATGGCAGTTTATGGTTACCACCAGTTTGGTTCTAGAACGTGTTTGTTACCATATCTCATCTAATTATGCTTAATGCACTCCAGTCCTTCCACTTCACTCTGTCTGGACTGGAGGGACTGCACTGACTGACAGGAGGACATGATGACAGAGAGACATGGCCTGCACGAGGGACATGCACTGAGAGGGACATGCACTGACTGACAGAGGGCCATGCACTGAACAGAGAGGACATGCACTGCCAAGAAGGGACATGCCTGAAGAGGGCCATGCATGATGACAGAGGGACATGCACTGACAGAGGGACATGCACTGACTGGCACAGAGGGACATGGCTGAGAAAGGGACATGTATATATGACTGAGGGAGTACAGTGATGACAGAGGACACTTGCATTGAATGACAGAGGGGGACTTCACTTATCATTAGTTGTCACTATCACAGCAGTTTTTGTCCACCCTTACACCGGGTTTATGTTACCCCTTCACAGCAGCATTGTTAATCCTTGCGAGTGCACTTTGTCACCTTTACATCAGTTTAGGTCAACTCTCTGCAGGTCATCTACCAGATGTCACTCGCAGCAATAAAAATTTTACGGCTCACAGACTCTGCTCACGGTTTAACTGTCTCACCATTGGTATTACAACATGTTCTACCTACATGGTGGTTGTTCTGAGGTGTCAACACCCCCCCGTTCCAGTCCCTGACAGGCCTCGCGATGGATAAGGGGATCAATCAGATGTTCCTGCCGCCGGCAGGGAATCAACCTATGAACCACAGCCCGGCTTGTCGGGTACTGTAGGTATCTGTCCAGTTCTGTGTGATGCAGGCAGGCAAAAGTTGTTTTCGTAATTCCCGTTATGCTTGGTGGGATCTGATGAACAGTCTTGCGACTTATGACACTCTGGCCTTTTCACTGGGGGTATATTGTCCCTCTGTCTAGTTTTTTCTTTTGTAGACAGTGATTTTCGATCCAGAATGTTTTGGGTGTAGATTATGATTTGTCTATCTCTTCCTGTGTTCCAGGGAGTACAATATAAAAGACTCTAAAACGTTCCCAGTAATTAAGAAGGGCTTGGCTCGCCGTGGAGGTGACAGGTTTTGTCTAGTTAAGTATGCAGCTAATAGCGCGACTTTAAAAGTAAACCCCACCTGGCATGGCATTCCTTGTTAGAAAGATTATCCATTTACCTGCAGAACTAACAGTGATCATGTAGGTGAAGTTGAAGTGGAAAGAACCTCCAGGACATTAATCCCAGGTCCTTCACCTCTATTGTGTAGTTAGAGTTTATAGTCTACTCATCTAGCAATTACATGTTGGTTTTTTCCTGTAAAGTGTTACGGGTGGCGTCGAGCGCTCAGCTCCTGAACCTCCGCCTCTTTTGATTGCTTGATGGAATTAGTGTATATCTGACCTCTTTGGTGAATCGCATATTACACTTGAGCTGCGATGGAGTTTGTCTCCACTACTCCATTCAGTTCGTTCACTTTTCAACCACCAGAAAATGTTGCACGTTGTTATCATGGCTCCTCAGCCTTCCTCTCCTCCAAAGTCGTCAGGTTTTCAGTTCTTCTGACTCTTCCCAGTAGTTCGCGTTGTTTCCCAATGTTTTGGTTGCCAACCTTCACACTTTCCGAGTGCAGAGTACAAGCTTGGCTACCCAGACCTGGATAACTGACCTTGTGTTGTTCTCCCGTACTTGTGGCGTCGGGGGTCGCGTCTAGCTCTGGCCCCTTCCTTTCTGATTCACCTATATAACTATTCTCTAAACTATGTATAGTCACGCCTCTATTACTGCGCTGTCTAAGTTGGTCCATTTCCTGACAACTTTTAAGGTTAGAGATGTACATCTAAAAATCCTTGTGCCTCGTCTGTTTTATTTAATTTAGTTGTGATCTCGTGTACTGTGACCGCACAATCCTTCAGGTTGTGACCTTAGTGTACCTGAGACCGTTCACTTCTAGTTGTGGACTGTGTACTGAGACCCGCCTTATTTTAGTTGTGGACTTGTGTACCTGAGACCCGCTTCACTTCTGTGGTGACTTGTTGTACTGTGACCCGCATCACTTCTAAGTATGTGACTAGTGTTATCTTGTAGGTCCCGCCTCACTTCCAGTTATGACCTCGTGTACTGAGACCCGCCTCAAGTCTAGTTATAACTCGTGTACTGAGCTTGCCTCATTTCTAGTTTTGACCTTGTGTACTGTCTGACCCGTCTCACGTCTAGTTGTGGACCTCGTGAACCTGCGGATCGCTCCTACTTTAGTTGTGAATTCGTTGTACTGTGACCCGCCCTAACTTCAGTTGTGACTCGTGTTACGGGGGGACCCCGCTTCACTTTAGTTGTGACCTCGGCGTCCCTGAGGACCGTCTGCACTTCTCGTTACTGACTGTGTACTGAGACCCACCTCATTCTAGTCTGTGAACCTCGTTACTGAGGACTGCCTCACTTCTAGTTGTAACCTCGTTTCCTTGTGACCCGCTTCATTCAGTTGTCCACCTTCTTGTACCTGTGTCCCGTTCACTTCTCAGTTGTGACCTCGTGTAATGTGACCCGCTTCATTGAGTTGTGCTCGTGCTACTGAGACCGCCTCATGTCTCGTTGTGACTCCTCGTGTACCTGAGACCGTCACGCCTCACAACATAAGGCAGCAGCAACAAAACAACAGCTCAGCACCCCAAAACAAAGCAATCAAAACACCCGCACCAAAAACAACAGCACAAATAACAACCAGCAACAAAACAAACTGTAAGTAACAAAACAACAGCAAAAGAACAATTCAGCAAACAAAACAACAGCAACAAAAACTTCGTAACAAAACAGCAGCACAAATAACAGCAGCAACAAAATAACAGCCAGCAACAAAATAAACAGCAGCAACAAAATTACACAGCAGGCTAACACTAACAGCAGCAAAACTCAAAACAACTGCAGACAAACCCACACAACAACGCAAGCAACACATAACAGCAGCAACAAACACCAGCAGCAACAAAAACACAGCAAACAAACAACGCAACTAAACACCAGCACACAAACACAACAGCACAAAAACAACTTAGTAACTCAAAACAACAGCAAACAAAACAGAACAAATAACAACCAGCAAAAAACAACAGCAACAAAACAAAACCAAACAACACACAGGACAAAATAACAGCAGCAACAAACAAACGCAGCAACAAAAGAAGCATCTAAAACATAGCAAAAAACATAAAGCAGCAAAAATAACAGCAGACAAAATAACAGCAAGCAACACAATAACAGCGAACAAAAACAACAGCAAGCCAACTAAATAAAAATCAGCAACAAATAAACAACAAACGCAGCAACAACACAACAGAGCAACCAAATCACAACAGCAGCACCAAAACCGCAGCCAACACCAACAACAGTCGCAACAAAACAACCAGCAGCAACAAAAACACCCGAGCAAAAAACAGCCGCCACACCACAACGCATCACACACCCACAACACAGCAACAACAAAACAAAATAATCAGCAACCACAAACCCACAGCCACGCAACAAAACAGCAACTCAACAAAATCCAGCAAAAAAACAGCAACCAACAATAATAACAGCAGCAGGCAAAATCACAGGCAGCAACAAAACGCCAACAACACATACAAAAGCAATCAACAAATAAACACCAGGCAGCAACAAAACACCGAACAAAAAAACAATAAACAGTGCAATAACAAAAACAGCAACAAAATAACACAACAAAAAAACTAACAGCAACAAACAAAACAACAGGAACAACAAAAAAACAAGCAGCAAAACATAATCAAAACAAACAAACTAAACAGGCAGCAACAAAACAACCAAGCAGCAACCAAACAAACGCAGCAACGCCAAAAACAACAGCTAGCAACAAATATATCAGCAGCGACAAAATAACAGCTCAAGCAAACAAAAATAACAGCAGCAAAACAAATACACGCAGCAACAAAATAACAGCAGCAAACAAAATAACAAGCAGCAACTCAAACAAACAGCGCAACAAAAGAAACAGCGCAACAAAAAACCACAGGCAGCAACAAAATAACCGCTAGCAACAAAACAACTGCAGCAACAACAAATAACAGAGCAACAAATTACCAGCCAGCAAAACAAAAACACAGCAGCAACCAAAATACCAGCAACCAACATTAAACACAGCAACAAACAAAATAACAGCAACATACAAAAGAACCGCTCGCAACCAAAAATAATCAGAGAACAATAAACAGCAGCAACAAAATACCAGCAGCAACAAAATAAGCAGCTACCAAACCAACAGCGCAACCTCAAAAATAACAGCAGCGCACACCCACCCACGCAACACACAATAATACCCGAGAACCAAAATAAAGCAAAAAGAAAGACAAAGCAACAACAAAACCTTACCAGCTGCAACAAAATAACAGAACAACACAAATCCCAGCAACAACAAAATTCACCGCAACCAAAACCTACCCGCAACTACACAAAATACAGCAGCAACAAAATACAGGCAACAAGAAAACACCAGCCACCCCCACCATCTACAGCGACACAAAATACACAGCAGCACCCCCACTAACCAGCAACACATACAACAACCAGCCATACCCACAACTACAGCAGCCAAACAAAAATACTGCAGCAACTAAAAATAACAGCAACAACAAATAAACAGCAACAACAAATCACAGCAGTCACCAAATAACAGCAACAAAAAACAACAGCAGCAGCAAAAAACAACACCCATAAACAAAAATAACAGCAGCAAACAAATAAAACACGCAACAAAATAACACCAACAACAACATAACAGCAGCACAAAACTAACACTAACAAAAAAATAACAGCAGCAAGCAAAATAACAGCAGCAATCAACAACAACAGCAGCAACAAAACAACAGCGACACAAAGAACAGCAGCAGCAAAATACCAAAGCAAAAAAAAACACATACAAACAAAATAACAGCAGCAAACAAAATATAACAACAGCAACAAATAACAACCAACAATAACAAAATAACAGCAACAGCAAAATAAACCAACAGAAACAAATTAACCCCAACAACAAAATAACAGCAGCAACAAAATAAACAACAGCAACAAAATAACACCAACAACAAAAAATAACAGGAGCGAACAAATAACAACAGCAAACAAAATTAACACCAAAAAAATAACCGCAGCAACAAAATAACAACAGCAACAAAATAACTACAACAACAAATATAACAGCAGCAACAAAACAAACCAACAACAAAATAACAACAGCAACAAAATAACACCAACAACAAATTAACAACCGGCAACAAAATAAACACAACAACAAAATCACAGCTGCATCACAATACAACAGCAACAAAATAACACCAACAACAAAATAACAGCTAGCAACCAAATAACAACAGCAACAAAATACACAACAACAAAATACCACGCCGCAAACAAAAAACACCAACAACAAAAATAACAGCAGCAACAAAAAAGTAAAAAATAATAACAGCAGCAGCAAAAATAACGCAGCAACAAAACACAACAGCAGCAAAAAACATCAGCCAACAACAAAATAACGCAGCAGCAAAATACCACCCAGCAACAAAATAAACACCAAAACAAAAATAACAGCAGCACAAAATCACAACAACAACAAACATCACAACCCAAACAAAATAACAGCAACCGCCCAAATAACAACAGCAAACCTAAATTAAACAACCCAACAACAAAATAACAGCAAGCAACAAAATAACAACAGCAACAAAATAATAACACCAACAACAAAATAAAGGAAGCAACAAAATAACAACAGCAACAAAATAACACCCAACAACAAAATAACAGCAGCAACAAAAAACAAGTATACAAAAAAATAAACAGCAGCAGCAAATAAAGCAGACAACCAAAACAACAGCGCAAACAAAACTCATACAGTCAACAAAAAATAACAGCAGCAACAAAAAATAAAACAGCAACAAAATAACAACCAACATACAAACAATCAAAGCAACAGCAAATAACAACAGCAACAAAATAACCCACAACAAATAACAGCAGCAACAAAATAACAACTGCAAACAAAATTAACACAACAACAAAATAACAGGAGCAACAAAATAACAACCGCAACAAAAATAACACCAAACAAACAAAATAACAGTCAGCAACAAAATAACAACAGCAACAAAATAAACACCCACAACAAATATACAGCGCATACAAAACAACTCCAACAAAAAATAACTACAGCAACAAAATGACACCAACAACAAATAACAACAGACAACAAAATAACTCACCATACAACAAAATAACAGAGCAGCAAAATAACTAACCAGCAAACATACATAACACCAACATAAAATTAAAACAGCAGCAACAACTAACAACAGCAAACAAAATAACACCAATCCGCAAAATACAGCCAGCCACAAAATAGACACCACAAAACAAATTACAGCAATGGCAAACCAAAACAACACCACACAACCAAAACTAACAACAGCAAACAAAATCAACACAACCACAAAATAAAAACAGCAACAAACACACACAACAACAAAATACAGCAGCAGCAAAATACACAACAGCAACAAAAATAACACCAACAACAAAATTAACAGCTAGCACAAAATAACATCAGCCAAACAAATTAACACAAAAAACAAAAATAACAGCAGCAACAAAAAACACAACAACAAAAATAACAGCAGCAACCAAACAACAGCAACAAAAAAACATAAGAGTAGCAATAAACTAACCGCAGCAACAGAACAACAGGAACAACAAATAACTGCATGCAACAAAAATAAGAACAAAACCACATAACCGCAACCCCACCAAAACAACAGCAGCGCAAAACAACAGCAACAACAAACTAACAGCAGCAACAAAATCACAGCAACACAAAACAACCCGCAGAACAACCCAACAGCAACAACAAAAATCACAGCAACAACAATAATAAAGCCACAACAAAATAACAGCAACAAACAAATCACAAGCACAACGAACCAACAGATCAACAAAATAACAGCAACAACAAACAAAAATAAAAAAAACCCCAAGAAAACAAACAAACAGGCAACAACAACATTAACAGCAACATACAAAATAACAGCAGCAACAAAATAAAGCCACCAACAAAATAACAGCACAACAAAATAACAGCCATGCAAAAAACACAGCAAAACAAAATACAGCAACAAACAAAATAAACAGCGAACAAAAATAACGCCGCAACAAAACCACCAGCACCAAAAAAAATAACAGCAAACAACAAAATAACCAGCTCTCCACAACAAAAAAAAACGCAACACAACAAGAATAAAGCAACAAACAAAATAACAGGCAACAACAAATAAACAGCAGCAACACAAAACAACCGCAAAACAAATCATAACAGCAACAAACAAAATACAGCGCAACAAAATAACGCAGCAACAAAACAATCCAGCAACAAAACAACAGGCAACAAAAACAACAGCAACAACACAACAGCAACAAAACAACAGAAACAAAAAGACCGATTTCCATGTCACTCTGTCAGTTCCATGGTCCTCCGTCCAGGCACCTTACAATGGATTTTTCCCCCTTCTGTCAGTCCATGGTCCTCTTGGCAGCCCATTACCAATGTCCTATGTCGTCATGTCTCTTGTCAGCATTTACACATGTCCCTCTGGATGTCCAGGGTCCTCTTGTCAGGCCCATTACCATGTCCCGTCTGTCAGTCCATGGTCTTAATTGTCAGCCCATTACATGTTCCCCTCAGTCAAGTCCATATTGGTCCTCCTGTCAGCCCCATTACCAGGTCCCTCTGTCAGTCCATGGTCCTTTGTCAGCCCAATTACCTCATGTCCTCTGTAAGTCCATGGTCCTCCTTGTCTAGCCCATTCCATGTCACTGTCAGGTCCATGGTCCTCCTGTCATCCATTACCATTCCTCTGTCAGTCCATGGTCCTCTTGTCAAGCTCCAAATTAACCATTGTCCCTCTGTAGTCCTTGGTTCCTCTTGTCAGCCCATTACCATGTCCCTCTGTCTGTCCATGGTCCTTCTGGTCAGCCCAGACCATGTCCCTCGGTCAGTCCATGTTCCTCTTGTCATCCCATTACCATGTCCTCTGTAGACCATGGTCCTCATTGTCAGCCTTACTTACCATGTCCTTTCGGTCAGTCCATGGTCCTATTGTCAGCACTATTACCATGTCCTCTGTCAGTACATGGTCTTTTTCCAGCACATATTACCATGTCCCTCTGTCAGTCCATGGTCTCTTGTCAGCCCATTACCATGCTCTCTCATGTCAGTCCTTGGGTCCTCTTGTCTTCCATTACCTGTCCTCTGTCAGTCCTTGGTCCTCTTGTCAGCCATTACTGTCCCTGTCAGTCCTGGTCTCTTGTCTTCCCCATCTTACCATGTCCCTTTGTCAGTCCATGGTAATCTTGGTCAGCCCATTCCTGTCCTCTGTCAGTCCATGGTCCTCTTGTCATCCCCAGTACACATGTCCTTGTTTTTTTCCCAGGGTCATGGTCCTCTGTCAGCCATTACCTTGTCCCTCTGTCAGTCATGGTCCTGTCAGGCCCCATCTACCATGTCCCTCTGTCAGCACATTGGTTCGTGTCATCCCATTCCATTGCCCTCTGTCCGTCCATGGTCACTCTTGTCAGTCACCCATTACCATGTCCTCTGTCAAGGCCATGGATCTCCTCTTCGTCAGCCAAATTACCAAGTTCCTATGGTAGGTCTTTTCATCCTCATGTCCTGACTGTCATGTCACTCTGCATGTCTGTTTCTGTGTTACTCTGCTGTCAGAACATGTCACTCTGCTGTCAGTCTCCTTCTCATTCTCTGCCTGCCCAGTCCTTCGTCACTCTTGCTGTCAGTTTCATGTCACTCTGCATGTCGTCCAGTCACTTGGGCCTGTCAGTACATGTTCATCTGTCCTGTCAGTCCATGTTCATTCTGCCTGTCTGTCCATGTCCCTCTGGTCAGCCATGTCACTCTGCCTGAAGCGATGTCAACTGCGTTAGGCCCTTGTCACTTCTGCTGTCAGTCTGGGTCAATCTGCCTGTCAGCCCCATGTCATCTCTGCTGTCAGCCGGATGTCACTCTCTGCCTGTCAGTCCTGTCACTCTGCCTGTCTATATGTCCATGTCACTCTGCCTGTCAGTCATGGTCATCTTCCTGTTCAGTCCATGTCACTCTGCCTGTCCAGTCATGTCATTGCTGTCCAGTCCTCAAGTCACTTGCCTGTCGTTCCATGTCACTCGGGGACGGGGAGGGTAATGATTTTGGTTGGAGAGAGTGATGGAATGTTTGTGGAGGTGATGGACTGGTGGGGACCCCGTGTTAGGGGACTGGTGGTGATCAGTGATTGGGACTGGTGGTTGTAGGGTAATTTTACTGGTGATGATGATGCAAAGTATTGGACTGGTGGTGTGCGGCGGAATGGATTGGTGGTGTGGGGTGCTGGATGGTTGTGGAGGTGATGGACTCGGTGATTTCATGTGTGGGTTCTGGTGGGGAGTGTGCATGGACTTTAAGTGAGGGTGGTGGATAGGTGGTGAGGGTGATGTGATGGTAGTGAATAGTGATGGAACAGTACTGGGGTGATGTATCTTAGTGAGGGTGAAGGGATTGTAGGTGCGGGTGACGCTGGTTTGAGGGAGGATGATGGGTCGGTAGTTTAGGGTGATGGACTGGACGGTGAGGGGTTTGGATTGGTGGTGAGATTGATGAGCTGGTGGTCGAGGGTGATGGTCTGGTAGGGAGAGTGGAAACTCGATGGTGGAGGGTGATGGCCTGGTAGTGAGGGTGATGGTCTGGTAAGGGAGGGTGATGGTCTGGTAGTGAAGGGTGATGGTCTGGTGTGGAGGTGATTATGGTCTGGTAGTGAGGTGCCGGGTGGTAGTGAGAGGTGTGCTGGTCTGGTAGATGAGGGTGTGGTCTGGTCGTGGAGGGTGATGGGGATGGTAGTGGAGGCGATGGACTCGTGATTACAGGTGTGGGTCTGGAGGTGAGTATGTGATGGACTTTAAAGTGAGGGTGGTGGATAGGTGGGGTGAGGGTATGGTTGGTGTGACGTGATGGTCTGGTACGTGAGGGTGATGGTCTGGTAGTGAGGGTGATGGCGTCTGGTAGTGAGGGTGTTGGTCTGGTAGTGAGGGTGATGGTCTGGTAGTGAGGGTGATGGTCTTGGTAGGTTGAGGGTGTGAAGGTCTGGTAGTGCGTTTGATGGTCTGGTAGTGAGGTGATGGTTGTAGTCGAGGGTGGGATGGTCTGTTAGTGAGGGTGATTGGTCTGGTAGTGAGAGGTGTGATGGTCTAGGTAGTGGAGGGTGATTGGTCTGGTAGTGAAGGGTGATGGTTGGTAGTGAGGGTGATGGTCTGGCTAGTGAGGGTGATGGTCTGCGTAGTTGAGGGTGATGGCTCTGGTAGTGAGGGTGATGGACTGGTAGTGAGGGTGATGGACTGTGTAGTGGGTGATGGTCTGGTAGAGAGGGTGATGGATGGTAGTGAGGGTGATGGGTCTGTATGAGTAGTGAGGGTGATGGTCTGGTAGTGGAGGGTGATGGGATGGTGTGTGGGTGATGGTCTGGTAGTGAGGGTGATGGTCTGGTAGTGAGGGGTGATGGTCTGGTAGTGCGGGCTTTGAATGGTCTGGTAGTAGTGATGGATGATGTCTGGTTGTGGAGGGTGATGGTCTGGTAGTGAGGATGATGGTTCTGGTAGTGAGGTTGATGTCTGGTAGTGAGGGTGATGGTCTGGTAGTGAGGGTGATGGGACTGGTTGTGAGGGTGATGGTTGGTACGTGAGGGTGATGGTCTGGTAGTGAGGGTCTGGCTCTGGTAGTGAGGGTGATGTGTCTGTTAAGGTTCCTAAATTAGTGAGGGTGACTGGTTGGTAGTGAGGCGTGATGAGTTGGTAGTGGGTGTTGGTCTGGTAGTGAGGGTGATGGCTCTGGTAGTTGATGGTGATTGGTTGTAGTGAGGGTGTGGTCTGGTACGTGAGGGTGAAGGGTCAGGTAGTGAGGGTGATGGTTGGTAGGAGGGTGATGGTCTGGTATAGTTGACGGGTGATGGTCTGGTACTGTGAGGGGTGCTGGTCGGTAGTAGAGGTTGATGGTCTGGTCGTGAGGTGATTGGTATGGTAGTGAGAGTGATGGTTCTGGTACCGGTAGTGAGGGTGATGGTTAGGTGTGAAGAGAGTGATGGTTGGGTAGTTGAGGGTGATGGTCTTGGTAGTGAGGGGTGATGTCTGGTCGTGAGAGTGAGGTCTGGTAGTGAGGGTCAGGTGATGGTCTGGTAGTGAGGGTTTGATGGTCTGGTAGTGAGGGTGATAAGTCTGGTTGGTGAGGGTGATGGTCAGGTTACTGAGCGTGCTGGTTGGTAGTGAGGGTGATGGTCTGGTAGTGAGAGTGTGGTCTGGTAGTGACGAGGTGATGACGTCTGGTAGTGAGGGTGCTGGTCATGTAGTGAGAATTGATGGTATGGTATGTGAGGGTGATGGTTCTGGTAGGTTGCGGGTGATGGTCTGGGTAGAGCTGAGTTGATGGTCTGGTAGTGAGGGGGTGAGTTGTAGTGAGGGTGATGGTCTGGTCGTGAAAGTGATGGTCTGGTAAGTGCAGGGTGTATGGTCTGTAGTGAGGGTGATGGCTTTGGTAGTAGGGTGCTGGTATTGTAGTGAGGTGTGATGGTCTGGTAGTGAGAGTGATGGTTGGTATAGTGAGGGTGATGGTTGGTAGAGAGAGGTGATGGTCTGGTAGTTGAGGGTGCGGTTGGTAGTGAGAGATGATGGTCTGGTAGTGCGGGTGATGGTCTGGTAAGTGCGAGTGATGGTCTGAGTGTGAGGGTGATGGTTTGGTGTGAGGCGTGATTGTTGGTAGTGGGGGGTGTTGGTCTGGTAGTGAGGGTGATGGATGAGTGTGGTGTGATGGTCTCCATCGTGAGGGTGATGGTGAGCTAAGGGTGATTGGATCTGAGCTGAGGTGTTGGTTCATGTGAGGCGTGATGGGCCTGGGCTGATAAGGGTGATGGACTGAGTGAAGGGTGATGGTCTCATCGTGAGGGTGATGGACTGAGCTGAGGGTGATGTCTCACTCGTGAGGCGGGTGATGGATGGTGATAGGTTGATGGGACAGGTGATAGAGGGTGATGGAGTGGTGGTGAGTTGATACACTGGTTGTTAGAGTGGACTGATGGTGAGGGTGCATGGCGAATTGGTGAGTGCTGGAAAGTTAGATGTTGAGGTGGATGGACGTTTGGTGAGGGTGATGGTCTAGGAGTGAGAGTGATGGTCTGGTAAGTGGGGTGATGGTCTGGTAGTGAGGTGATGCGTATGGTATTGAGGGTGATGGTCTGGATATGTGAGAGTGATGTCTGGTCGTGAGGGTGATAGGTGGTTTGTGAGAGTGATGGTCTGGTAGTGAGGGTTGGATGGTTGGTGTGAGGGTGATGGTCTGGGTTTGTGAGAGTGATGGTCTGGATTTTGAGGGTGATGGTATGGGTAGTGAGGTGATGGTTCTGGTAGTGAGGGTGATGGGGTCTGTAGTGAGGGTGATGGTATGGTTGTGAGGGTGATGGTTTGGTAGTGAGGTGATGGTCTTGGTGTGGAGGGTGATGGTCTGGCCATGCAGGATTGTGTTGGTAAGTGAGGGTGATAGGTCTGGTAGTGAGGGTGATGGTACTGGTAGTGAGGGAGATGGGTATGTAAGTGAGGTGTGATGGTCTCCGTAGTGAGGGTGATGGTTTTTTCTTGTAGTGGGTGATTGGTTCTGGTAGTGAGAGTGCATGGTCCTCTGGTTGTGAGGGGTGATGGTGCTGGTAGTGAGAGTGATGGTTGGTCGTGAGGAGGTATGGATTGGTAGTCGAGTGAGTGATGGTTGGTACGTGAGGGTGATGGGCTGGTAGTTGAGGGTGATGGTTGGTAGTGAGAGTGATGTTGGTCGTGAGGGTGAATGGTCTGTAGTGAGAGTGATGGTTCTTGGTAGTGAGGGTTGATGGTCTGTAGTGAGATGATGGTTGGAAGTGAGGGGGATGGTTGGTAGTGAGAGTGATGGTCTGCGTAGTGGGGGTGATGGTCTGGTTAGTGTGAGGGGTGATGGTCTGGTTGTGAGAGTGATGGTTGGTAGTGCGGGTGTGATGGATGGTAGTGAGTGTGATGCGTTGGTGTTAAAGTGCGGGTGATTTGGTCTGGCTAGTGAGGGTGATGGTCTGTAGTGAGGTGATGGTCTTGTAGTGAGCGGTATGGTCACTGATCGTGAGAGTGATGGTCTGGTATAACGTAAGGGTGATGGTTGGTTAGTGTGAGTGATTGGTCTGGTAGTGGGGTGATGGTGTGGTAGTGAGGAACGGATGGTATGTAGTGAGGTTTGAATGGTCTGGTTGTGAGGGTGATGGTCTGGTAGTGCGAGTGACTTGTCTGGTAGTGAGGGTGTGATTGTTGGATGGTGTGAGAGTGTGATGGTACGGTAGTGAGGAGTGTGGTACTGGTATGTGAGGGTGCATCGGTCTGTGTGTGAGTGATGGTCTGGTAGTGAGGTGCTGGTCTGGTAGTGGAGAGTGATGGTTCTTGGTAGTTGAGGGTGAGGGTCTGGTAGTTGCAGGGTTGATCGGTTGGTACGTGAGGGTGATGGTTGGTAGTGAGGGTGATGGGATGGTGGGTGAGGTGATGGTTGGTAGTGAGGTTGATGGTCTGGTAGTGAGAGTGATGGTCTGGTAGTGGCGTGCTGGTCTGGTAGTGAGAGTGTGGTTGGTCGTGAGAGTGATGGTCTGGTGTGAGGGTGATGTCTGGGTGTTGAGAGTGATGATCTGGTAGTGAGGGTGTTGGTTGGTAGTGAGTGGTGATGGTTGGTAGTGAGGGTGATGTTTGGTAGTGAGGGTGATGGTCTTGGTAGTGAGGTGATTGGTTGGTCGTGAGGTTGAAATCTTGTGATGGTCTGGTAGTGAGGGGTGATGAGTCTGTAGTGAGGTGATGGTAATGGTTGTGAGGGTGGATGGTCTGGTAGTGAGGGTGATGGTCTGGTAGTGAGGGTGATGGTTCTCGGTAGTGCGGGAGATGGTCTGTAGTGAGGGTGATGGTTGGTAGTGACGGTGATGGTCTTGGTATGACGAGTGATGTTGGTTGATGAGGGTGATGGTATTAGGTAAGTGACGGTGATGGTTGGTATCGTGAGGGTGATGGTCTCGGTAGTGAGGGTGATGGTAGGTAGTGAGGTGATGGTGGTAGTGACGGTGCATGGTCTGTACGTGAGGGTGATGAGACTGGTCCGTGGAGGGTGATGGACTTGGGGTGGTGAGGGTGATGGTCTGGTAGTGAGGGTGATGGTCTGGAGTGTGAAGGGGATGGTCTGGTAGTGAGAGTGATGGTCTGGAAAAGTGAGAGTGATGGTCTGGTAGTGAGAGTGATGGTCGGGTAGTGGGGTGATGGTTGGTGTTGAGAGTGTTGATTTTTGGTAGTGAGGGTGATGGTTGGTAGTGAGGGTGATGGTCTGGTTAGTGAGGGTGATGGTTGGTAGTGAGGGTGATGGTCTGGTAGTGAGGGTGATGGTCTGGTAGTGAGGGTGATGGTCTGGTAGTGAGGGTGATGGTCTGGTAGTGAGGGTGATGGTCTCATCGTGAGGGTAAAGGACTGAGCTGAGGGTGATGGGTTCATCGTGGGGTGATGGACTGGTGATAGGGTGATGGACTGGTGATAAGGGTGATGGAGTGGTGGTGAGTGATACATGGTTGTTAGAGTGGACTGATGATGAGGGTGAGGAGTTTTGGTGAGATTTAAAGGAATGATGGTGGTGTGATGGAGTTTTGGTGAGAGTGATGGTTGGTAGTTGAGATGATGGTCTGGTAGTGAGGGTGATGGTCTGGTGGTGAGGGTGATGGTTGGTAGTGAGGGTGAGGGTCTGGTAGTGAGGGTGATGGTCTGGTAGTGGGGTGATGGTCTGGTTGTGAGGGTGATGGTCAGGTAGTGAGGGTGATGGTCTGGTAGTGAGGGTGATGGTCTGGTAGTGAGGGTGATGGTTCTGGTTGTGAGGGTGATGGTCTGGTAGTGAGGGTGATGGTCTGGTTGTGAGGGTGATGGTTTTGGTAGTGAGGGTGATGGTCTCATCGTGAGGGTTGATGGTCTGGTTGTGAGGGTTGATGGTTGGTTGTGGGGGTTTGATGTCTGGTAGTGAGGGTGATGGTCGGGTTTTGTGAGGGTGATGGTCTGGTTGTGAGGGTGATGGTGGTTGTGAGGGTGATGGTCTGGTAGTGAGGGTGAGGTCTGGTAGTGAGGGTGAGGGTGGTTTTGTGAGGGTGATGGTCTGGTTGTGAGGGTGATGGGTTGGTTGTGAGGGTGATGGTCGGGTTGTGAGGGTGATGGTCTGGTTGTGAGGGTGATGGTTGGTAGTGAGGGTGATGGTTGGTAGTGAGGGTGATGGTTGGTTGTGAGGGTGATGGTCTGGTTGTGAGGGTGAGGGTCTGGTAGTGAGGGTGATGGTTCTGGTAGTGAGGGTGATGGTCTGGTAGTGAGGGTGATGGTCTGGTAGTGAGGGTGATGGTCTGGTTGTGAGGGTGATGGTTAGTGTGAGGGTGATGGTTGGTAGTGAGGGTGATGGTCTGGTAGTGAGGGTGATGGTCGGGTTTGGGTTGAGGGTGAGGGTTTCTGGTAGTGGAGGGTGATGGTCTGGTAGTGAGGGTGATGGTCGGGTAGTGAAGGGTGATGGTCTGGTAGTGAGGGTGATGGTTGGTTGTGAGGGTGAGGGTTTTGGGTGTGAGGGTGATGGTCTGGTAGTGGGGTGATGGTTCTGGTTTGTGAGGGGTGATGGTTGGTAGTGAGGTGATGGTCTCATCGTGAGGGTGATGGACTGGTAGTGGGGTGATGGTCTCATCGTGAGGGTGATGGACTGAGCTGAGGGTGATGGTCTCATCGTGAGGGTGATGGTCTCATCGTGAGGGTGATGGACTGTGCTGAGGGTGATGGTCTCATCGGAGGGTGAGGGATGGTGATAAGGGTGATGGACTGAGCTGAGGGTGAAGGTCTCATCGTGAGGGTGTTTGGACTGAGCTGAGGGTGATGGTCTCATCGTGAGGGTGATGGACTGGTGATAAGGGTGATGGACTGGTGATAAGGGTGATGGAGTGGTGGTGAGTGATACACTGGTTGTTGAGTGGACTGATGATGAGGGTGATGGATTTTTGGGTGAGAGTGATGGAATGATGGTGGGGGGTGATGGAGTTTTGGTGAGAGTGATGGTCTGGTAGTGAGAGTGATGGTTGGTAGTGAGGGTGATGGTTGGTAGTGAGAGTGATGGTCTGGTAGTGAGGGTGATGGTCTGGTAGTGAGGGTGATGGTCTGGTAGTGGGTGATGGTCTGGTAGTGAGGGTGATGGTTTCGGTAGGAGGGTGATGGTCTGGTAGTGAGGGGGGAGGGTCTGGTAGTGAGGGTGATGGTTGGTAGTGAGGGTGGATGGTCTGGTAGTGAGAGTGATGGTCTGGTAGTGAGGGTGATGGTCTGGAAAGTGAGGGTGATGGTCTGGTAGTGAGGGTGAGGGGTTTGGTAGTGAGGGTGATGGTCTGGTAGTGAGGGTGATGGTTGGTAGTGAGGGTGATGGTTGGTAGTGAGGGTGATACACTGGTAGTGAGAGTGAACTGATGGTGAGGGTGATGGAGTTATTTTGGTGAGAGTGATGGATGATGGTGAGGGTGATGGACAGGTGGTGAGGTGTTTACCTGGTAGTGAGAGTGAACTGATGGTGAGGGTGATGGAGTTTTAGGTGAGGGTGATGAATGATGGTGAAGGTGATGGACTGGTGGAGAGGGTGTTGGACTGATAGTGAGGGTTTGATTGATGGTGAGAGTGATGAATGATGGAAAATGTGATGGAAATTTTGGTGAAAGGGGTGGTCTGGGCGGTGAGGGTGATGGATCGGTGGTGAGGGTGATGGATCGGTGGTGAGAGTGATGGTCGGTGGTGAGAGTGTGGATCGGTGGTGAGAGTGATGGATCGGTGGTGAGGGTGATGGTCGGTGGTGAGGGTGATGGATCGGTGGGTGAGGGTGATGGATGGGTTTGGTGAGAGTGATGGATCGGTGGTGAGAGTGATGGATCGGTGGTGAGGGTGATGGACGGTTGGTGAGAGTGATGGATCGGGGTGAGAGTGATGGATCGGTGGTGGGGGTGATGGATCGGTGGTGAGGGTGATGGATCGGTGGTGAGGGTGATGGATCGGTGGTGAGAGTGATGGTGGGTGGTGAGAGTGATGGATCGGGGTGGGGGTGATGGATCGGTGGTGAGAGTGATGGATCGGTGGTGAGGGTGATGGACTGGTGGTGAGGGTGATGGATGGGTTTGGTGAGGGTGTGAGGGTGATGGACAGTTGGTGAGGGTGATGGATCGGTTGTGAGGGTGATGGGTCGGTGGTGAGGGTGATGGACGGGTGGTGAGGGTGATGAACTGGTGGTGTAGGTGATGGACTGGTGGTGAGGGTGATGGGCTTGTGGTGAGGGTGATGGACTGGTGGTGAGGGTAATGGACTAGTGAAGTGATCGACTCGTGGTGAGGGTGATGGATAGGTAGTGAGGGTGATGGACAGTTGGTGAGGGTGATGGATCGGTTGTGAGGGTGATGGGTCGGTGGTGAGGGTGATGGACTGTTGGTGAGGTTGGTGGACTGATTGAGAAGGCGATGGACTGGTGCTGAAGGTGATGGACTGGTGGTGAGGGTGATTGATTGGTGGTGAGGGAGATGGATCGGAGGTTAGGGTAATGGACTTGTGGTGAGGGTGATGGACTGGTCTTGGGGGTGAAGGATCGGTGGTGAGGGTGATGGACTGGTGGTATGGGTGATGGATTGGTGGTAAGGGTGATGGATCAGTGATGCGTGTGATGGATCAGTGGTAATGGTGATGCACTTATGATCGACTGACGATTGTGTTGAACGACTGACGATTGTGATGAACGACTGACGATTGTGATGAACGATTGATGATTGTGATGAACGATTAACGATTGTGATGAACGGTTTACGATTGTGATGAACGACTGACGATTGTGATGAACGGCTGACTTTTTTGATGAACGATTGACGACTGTAGTGAACGGGTGACGTTTGTTAGGAACAAATGACGATTGTGATTGACTGGTGGTGAGGGTGATGGACTAGTGTTGATGTTGATGGAGTGGTGTTGAGAGTGATGGACTGGTGGTGAGGGTGATGAACTGGTGGTGAGGGTGATGGACTGGTGGTGAGGGTGATGGACTGGTGGTGAGGGTGTTGGGATGGTAGAGTGATGGACTGGTGGTGGGGGTGTTTGAGTGGTGGTGAGGGTGATGGAATGAAGGTGAGGGTGAAGTTCTTGAAGGTCTCGAAGTTCTTGAAGGTCTCGAAGTTCTTGAAGATCTTGAATTTCTGAAAGGGAAGGTCATTAAGTTATGAATGCGTCACTCAGGTCCATGGCTTCAGGTGTCCATCCTTGTCCCCTCGAATATTCATCATTCACCACTTCCCTGAGGTCGGCATCACAAGGATTAGACAACAACACGAGGACAGGACAGCAACACAAGGAGAGGGAACAGCACAAGAACCAGAGAACAACACAAGGACTAGACAACAACACAATAGGACAACTCAAGAACCAGACAACACCAGAAGGACCAGACAACAACACAAGGAGAAGACCACAACACAAGGAGAGGACAGCAACGAATGAGAGGACAACAACCGAAGGAGATGACAACAACCGAAGGAGAGGACAACAACCCAAGGAGAGGACAACAACCGAAGGAGAGGACAACAACCGAAGGAGAGGACAAAAACCGAAGGAGAGGACAACAACCGAAGGAGAGGACAACAACCCAAGGGAGAGGACAACAACCGAATGAGAGGACAACATCCGAAGGAGAGGACAAACAACCGAAGGAGAGGACAACAACCGAAGGAGAGGACAACAACCGAAGGAGAGGACAACAACCGAAGGAGAGGGCAACAACCGAAGGACAGGCCAACAACCCAAGAGAACAACGAGAACCATCTATATTAATTATTAATTTATACGATTATTTAGCTGTGTGAGTGAATTTTAAAACTTTTGGTACAAAGAAAATGTCCATGAGTGAACTAAATTTCTCATGTATGGAAATTTTAAATAAATAGTTGTCTTTTTCGTTATTATTTTTTGCATGAAAGTAAGATTAAGACACAATTTTAATTTTCGCCGTTTTTCTCTTCTCGGCCTTGCTTTCTCGAAAAAAGGCCGATAAAAACAAAAAAACACAAACACTAATTAAACAAAAATTATAAACAGATAACAACATACAACATAAAAAATTTATAAAAATATATTATTATATTATAATATATATTATCTTACTGATTAAATATATATCCCTGTGATAATGTAGTTACTTGATGAATATCAATTTACAACAGGAATACCACGTATATATGAAAGAAATACTTCTTATAAAGTTAATTATTTCCCATAGGAAATATAAATGTGAATGCAATGTTTTACTAGATATCCAGCTTCCCCAGACAAAACATAAAGTAGAATTGAACCAGAAAGTAGAGAATTAAACAAATTAAAATGTAAACCAGGATAAGAATAAAACAAATAAGAGAAAGACAAGATTAAGATAAGACGAAATAAATTAAAGACAGAATAAAGATGACCCCGGAACACGTAAGATGAAAACAGAAATGAAGATGTAAGACGAAAAGATGAAAACAGGAAAAGTAGATGTAAGACGAAGAAAGTTTAAACCCCATACAAAGTTTCTCCCACCACTTTTTCTCCATTATTAAAGGGAAAAATTTCCTTGACCTCATTCCCCCCCCTACCAATTTATAAATAAAAAAAGTCGAACAACTTGAAAAGAGAAATTGCCTGATAAAGTATTAGTTGCTATTTACCCTGACCCCTGACTACCACGTTACCTTGACCCTGACTACCACGTTACCTTGACCCTGACTACCACGTTACCTTGACCCTGACTACCACGAAAACCTTGACCTGACTACCACGTTACCTTGACCTGACTACCACGTTACCTTGCCCCTGACCACCACGTTACCTTGCCCCTGACTACCACGTTACCTTGACCCTGCCCAAACCACTTTTACCTTGACCCTGACTCCCACGTTACCTTGACCCTGCCCACCCGTTACCTTGCCCCCTGACTACCACGTTACCTTGACCCGACCACCACGTTACCTTGACCCTGACTACCACTTACCTTGACCCTGACTACCACTTCCTTGGCCCGGACTACCACGTTACCTTGACCCTGACACACTTTAAACCTTGACCCTGACTACCACGTTCCCCTTTGACATGACTACCACGTTCCCTTGACCCTGACTCCCAAACGTTAACCTGACCCTGACACCACGTTACCTTGACCCTGCCCACCACTTTACCTTGCCCGACAAACCACGTTACCTTACACTACCCACTTCCCCTCCCGCCTACCACGTTACCCTGCCCCCTGACCACACTTACCTTGACCCTGACTCCCCACGTTACCCTGACCCTGACTACCACGTTCCTTGACCCTACACCACGTTACCTTACCCTGACACCACGTTACTTGACCCAACCACTTACCCTGACCTGATACCACGTACCTTGCCCCCCGACTACAATTTAAACCCTGACCCTGACCACCACGTTACCTTGCCCCTGACTCCCACGTTACCTGACCCTGACACCACGTTACCTTGACCCTACACCACTTACCCTGCCCCTAACCCGTACCTTGACCCTGACCGCCCGTTACCTGACTGCTCCACGTTACCTGACCCTGACTACGACGTTACCTTGACCCTGACTACGACGTTACCTGACCCTGACCACCACGTTACTTGACCCTGCTACCACTTACCTTGACCATGACTACCACGTTACCTTGACCCTGACTACCACGTTACCTTGACCCTGACCCCCAAAGTTCCCTTGACCCTGACACCACGTTACCTTGACCCTGACTACCACGTTACCTTGACCCTGACACCACGTTACCTTGACCTGACCACTTTACCTTGACCCTGACCACCCGTTACCTTGACCCTGCCCACCACGTTACCTTGTCACTGACCACCACGTTACCTTGACCTGATACCACGTTACCTTGACCCTGACCACCACGTTACCTTGACCCTGACCACCACGTTACCTTGACCCTGACCACTACGTTACCTTGACCCTGACCACCACGTTACCTTGACCCTGACCACCACGTTACCTTGACCCTGACTACCACGTTACCTTGACCCTGACCACCACGTTCCCCTGACCTGACCACCCGTTCGTTGCCTGTCCACGTTATTGACTGAACCGTTACTTGACCTGACTACCACGTTACCTGACCTGCCATACGTTACTGACCCTGACTACCACGTTACTTGACCTGCTACCGTTACTTGCCCTGACACCACGTTACCTGACCTGACCACACGTACTGATCGATACCACGTTCCTGCACTGACTACACGTTACCTGACCTGACTACCGTCCCTGACCTGCCACACGTACCTTGCCCTGAACACGTTACTGACCTGATACACGTTACCTTGCCTGTACTCGTTACCTGACCTGACCCCTGTTATCTTGGACCTGACACCGTACCTGACGCGACACCAACCTTGCCCTGACCCACGTTCTTGCCCTGACCACACGTTATGCCCTGCCCCACGTTACCTTGACCTGGCCACCGTTACTGCCCGGGACTACCAGTTACCTTGAGGGACAGGTACTTGACCTGACCACCACGTTACCTGCCTGGCCACCCGTACCTTGCCTGATACCACGTTACCTGGCCGACTACCAGGTTACTTGACTCTGACTACCGTTCTGACCCTGACTACCACGTTACCTGCCCGGGACTACCACGTTACCTTGACTTGCTACACGTTACCTTGACCGGACTACCCCCGTTACCTTGCCCTGACTACACGTTACTTGACCTGCTACCACGTACCTTGACCCTGACTACACGTTACTGACCCTGACTACACGTTACGTTTGACCCTGACTCCACGTTACCTGACCTTGACTACCACGTTACATTGCCCCCTGATACCACGTTACCTGCCCTGATACACGTCCCCTGACCCTGACTATAAACGTTACCTGACCTGACTACCACGTTACTTGACTATGAAAACCACGTTACCTTGGCCCTGATACCACGTTACCTTGACCCTGACTACCACGTTACCTTCCCTGACTACCACGTTACCGTGACCCTGACTACCACTTACCTTGACCCTGACTACCACGTTACCTTGACTCTGACTACCACGTTACCTTGGCCCGGATACCACGTTACCTTGCCCCTGACTACCACGTTACCTTGACCCTGACTACCACGTTACCTTGGCCCGGACTACCCGTTACCTTGACCTGACTACCACGTTACAATGACCCTGACTACCACCCCACCTTGACGCTGGAAATGACCCCCAGATGTTGTGAGTGGCATGACCTCCAGAATGTTGTGAGTGGCATGACCGCCAGGATGTTGTAAGTGGCATGACCTCCAGAATGATGTGAGTGGCATGACCTCCAGGATGTTGTGAGTGGCATGACCTCCAGGATGTTGTGAGTGGCATGACCTCCAGAATGTTGTGAGTGGCATGACCTCCAGAATGTTATGAGTGGAATGACCTCCAGAATGTTGTGAGTGGCATGACCTCCAGAATGTTGTGAGTGGCATGACCTCCAGAATGTTGTGAGTGACATGACCTCCAAAATGTTGTGAGTGACATGACCTCCAGGATGTTGTGAGTGGCATGACCTCCAGAATGTTGTGAGTGGCATGACCTCCAGAATGTTGTGAGTGGCATGCCCACCAGGATGTTTGAGTGGAAAGACCTCCAGAATGTTGTGAGTGACCATGACCTCCAGAATGTTGTGATGACATGAACCTCCAGAATATTGTGAGTGGCATGACCTCCAGAATGTTGTGAGTGACATGACCTCCAAAACGTTGTGAGTGGCATGACCTCCAGGATGTTGTGAGTGGCATGACTCCAGAATGTTGTCAGGGGACATGACCCCCAGAATGTTGTGATGGCATGCCCTCCAGGATGTTGTGAGTGGCATGACCTCCAGAATGTTGTGAGTGTCATGACCTCCAGAATGTTGTGAGTGGTATGACCTCCAGGATGTTGTGACGGTATGACCTCCAGGATTTTGTGAGTGGAATGCCCTCCAGAATGTTGTGAGTGGTATGCCCTCCAGAATGTTGTGATAGTTTTGACTCCAGGATGTTGTGAGTGGCATGACCTCCAGAATGTTGTGAGTGGTATGACCTCCAGGATGTTGTGAGTTTCATGACCCCCAGAAATGTTGAGTGGTATGACCTCCAGGATGTTGTGAGTGGCATGACCTCCATAAGATTGTGAGTGCATAAACCTCCAAAAATGTTGGAGTGCATGACCTCCATAGGTTGTGGAGCGGCATGACCTCTAAAATGTTGTGAGTGGCATGACCTCCATAAGGTTGTGAGTGGCATGACCCCTGTAAGGTTTGAGTGGCAATTGACCTCCATAATGTTGTGATTTGCATGACCTCCATAATATGTGAGTTGCATGACCCCATAAGGTTGTGAGTGGCATGACCTCCATAAGGTTGTGAGTTGCATGACCTCCATAATGTTGTGAGTGGCATGACCTCCAAAAATGTGTGAGTGGAAATGACCCCATAAAGGTTGTGAGTGGCATGACCTCCATAATGTTGTGAGTGGCATGACCTCCATAAGGTTGTGAGTGGCATGACCTCCAAAAGGTTGTGAGTGCATGACCTCCATAAGGTTGTGAGTGGCATGGACCTCCATAATGTTGTGAGTGGCATGACCCCCAAAAATGTTGTGAGTGGCATGACCTCCATAAGGTTGTGAGGGGCATGACCTCCATAATGTTGTGAGTGACATGACCTCCTAATGGTTGTGAGTGGCATGACCTCCATAATGTTGTGAGTGGCATGACCTCCAAATGTTGTGAGTGGCATGACCTCCAAATGTTTGTGGTGAATGACCTCCATAATTTGTGAGTGACATGACCTCTAAGGTTGTGAGTGGCATGACCTCCATAAGGTTGTGAGTGACATGACCTCCATAAGGTTGTGAGTGACATGACCTCCATAAGGTTGTGAGTGACATGACCCTCCATGAGGTTGTGAGTTGCATGACCTCCATAAGGTTGTGAGTGACATGACCTCCATAAGGTTGTGAGTGACATGACCTCCATAAGGTTGTGAGTGAAAATGACCTCCATAAGATTGGAGTGACATGACCTCCATAAGGTTGTGAGTGGCATGCCCTCCATAAGGTTGTGAGTGACATGACCTCCATAAGGTTGTGAGTGACATGACCTCCATAAGGTTGTGAGTGGCATGACCTCCATAAGGTTGTGAGTGACATGACCTCCATAATGTTGTGATGGCATGACCCCCATAAGGTTGTGATTTGGCAATGACCCCCATAAGGTTGTGAGTGACATGCCTCCAAAATTGTTGTGAGTGGCATGACCTCCATAATGTTGTGAGTGGCATGACCATAATGTTGTGAGTGGCATGACCTCCTAAGGTTGTGAGTGACATGACCTCCATAACTTTGTGAGTGGCATGACCTCCATAATGTTGTGAGTGGCATGACCTCCATAAGGTTGTGAGTGGCATGACCTCCATAAGGTTGTTAGTGGCATGACCTCCATAAGGTTGTGAGTGGATGCCCTCCATAAGGTTTTTATGGCATGACCTCCATAAGGTTATTAGTGGCATGACCCTCCATAAGGTTGTGAATGGCATGACCTCCATAAGGTTGTGAGTGGCATGACCTCCAAAAGGGTTTGTGAGTGGCATGACCTCCATAAGGTTGTGAGTGACATGACCTCCATAATGTTGTGAGTGGCATGACCTCCATAAGTTGTGAGTGACATGACCTCCATAACGTTGTGAGGACATGACCTCCATAATGTTGTGAGTGACATGACCTCCATAACGTTGTGAGTGACATGACCTCCATAATGTTGTGAGTGACATGACCTCCATAACGTTGTGAGTGGCATGAACCTCCAAAAGGTTTGTGAGTGACATGACCTCCATAACGTTGTGAGTGACATGACCTCCATAATGTTGTGAGTGACATGACCTCCAAATGTTGTGAGTGACATGACCTCCATAAATGTTGTAAAGTGACATGACCTCCATAACGTTGTGAGTGAATGACCTCCATAATGTTGTGAGTGGCATGACCTCCATAAGGTTGTGAGTGACATGCCCTCCATAATGTTGTGAGTGACATGACCTCCATAACGTTGTGAGTGACATGACCTCCATAAGTTGTGAGTGACATGACCTCCATAACGTTGTGAGTGACATGACCTCCAAATGTTGTGAGTGACATGACCCTCCATAACGTTGTGAGTGACATGACCTCCATAATGTTGTGAGTGACATGACCTCCATAACGTTGTGAGTGACATGACCTCCATAAGGTTGTGAGTGACATGACCTCCATAACGTTGTGAGTGACATGACCTCCATAATGTTGTGAGTGACAGGGACCTCCATAACGTTGTGAGTGACATGACCTCCATAATGTTGTGAGTGACATGACCTCCATAACGTTGTGAGTGGCATGACCTCCATAAGGTTGTGAGGGGACTGACCTCCATAACGTTGTGAGTGACATGACCTCCATAATGTTGTGAGTGACTGACCTCCATAATGTTGTGAGTGACATGACCTCCATAATGTTGTGAGTGACATGACCTCCATAACGTTGTGAGTGACATGACCTCCATAATGTTGTGAGTGGCATGACCTCCATAAGGTTGTGAGTGACATGACCTCCTTTAATGTTGTGAGTGACATGACCTCCATAACGTTGTGAGTGACATGACCTCCATAATGTTGTGAGTGACATGACCTCCATAACGTTGTGAGTGACATGACCTCCATAATGTTGTGAGTGACATGACCTCCATAACGTTGTGAGTGACATGACCTCCATAACTTTTGGAGTGCCATGACCTCCATAATGTTGTGAGTGACATGACCTCCATAACGTTGTGAGTGACATGACCTCCATAACGTTGTGAGTGACATGACCTCCATAATGTTGTGAGTGACATGACCTCCATAACGTTGTGAGTGACATGACCTCCATAACTTTTGGGGAGTGACATGACCTCCATAACGTTGTGAGGACATGACCTCCATAACGTTGTGAGTGACATGACCTCCATAACGTTGTGAGTGACATGACCTCCAAAAACGTTGTGAGTGACATGACCTCCATAATGTTGTGAGTGACATGACCTCCATAACGTTGTGAGGGGACATACCTCCATAACTTTTGTGAGTGACATGACCTCCATAATGTTGTGAGTGACATGACCTCCAAAAGGTTGTGAGTGACATGACCTCCATAACGTTGTGAGGACATGACCTCCATAATGTTGTGAGTGACATGACCTCCATAATGTTGTGAGTGACATGACCTCCATAACGTTGTGAGTGACATGACCTCCATAACGTTGTGAGTGACATGACCTCCATAACGTTGTGAGTGACATGACCTCCATAATGTTGTGAGTGACATGACCTCCATAATGTTGTGAGTGACATGACCTCCATAACGTTGTGAGTGACATGACCTCCATAATGTTGTGAGTGACATGACCTCCATAATGTTGTGAGTGACATGACCTCCATAACGTTGTGAGTGACTGACCTCCATAATGTTGTGAGTGACATGACCTCCATAATGTTGTTAGTGACATGACCTCCATAATGTTGTTAGTGACATGACCTCCATAATGTTGTTAGTGACATGACCTCCATAATGTTGTGAGTGACATGACCTCCATAACGTTGTGAGTGACATGACCTCCATAATGTTGTGAGTGACATGACCTCCATAATTGTTGTGAGTGACATGACCTCCATAACGTTGTGAGTGGCATGACCTCCATAATGTGTGAGTGACATGACCTCCATAACGTTGTGAGTGACATGACCTCCATAATGTTGTGAGTGACATGACCTCCATAATGTTGTGAGTGACATGACCTCCATAATGTTGTGAGTGACATGACCTCCATAATGTTGTGAGTGACATGACCTCCATAACGTTGTTAGTATATCATTTTATAATGAATATTAAATAAAATAAAAATAAAAATAAACAAGTTTTCAATATATTCTTTATAACAATAATAAAAATGATAATAATAATAAGAAACAAAAACATTATTATTATTATGATTATTATTATTATTATTATTATTATTATTATTATTATTATATTTATTATACTCCCAAGAAGTGTGTCTCACAACATAAATATATTGAATTTTTTATTAAAATTTTAGAGATCAAAATTATCTTAACTGGTTGTGAAGAGTGTTACGCCCTTTGTGCATAATTTAAGAAGGGTCAATTGATTAGTGTGTAATTACGGCTTTTTCACTTAGTATTATATTACTGGTACCTTTATTAGTAGGTAAAATAAAGGCTCCTAGCTTTATAATATTATCTGGCCATGAATTATTGATTTATTTTGTAGGATGTTTTGTGTTTATGTGTTGTGGTGGTTTAAGCTTCACAAACTCACTCATTCCGAGGTGACGTCAAGCTAGGCTGTTTTACTCATGGCAGTTCATTCTCACCTCCGGTAGAGAAAGTACCAAGCCACGGAGCTCCCTTATTCTCTTGTTGCAAGTCTCAGGAGAACCTTTGAACCAGGGTTCTTGGGTTCAACCAAGGTTGCTTGGATTACTTCAGTCACGGAATACTTGACGGGTTGCGTCTGTGCCATCAGCTATATAATTGAAGCAATACACCACGTCTGTGTTCTCCAACTATTAAAGTCTGGTGATAGTCTCTAACCAGTTCTAGCTGTAGTGTATATAATTGACTGAGGAGGTGGTAAAGACACACTATCTAGTGATTCATTGATCTTGACTTTGATTATGTAACTACAGTGATTGTGTACATATGAATTTATAAGAAAAAGTATACCTAAATTTTATCAATTATTTAAATTACTAAGTGACTATAAGCTTAGTATTATACTGAATAAAACCAGATAAAGCATTATAGAACTTTTTTTGACATATATTTGTGTGTGTGTATTTAAAAAGAGTAAGAAGACCTGAGCGGATCTTCACCTGTTGTTACTAACGGGGCTCCTCTCTGAAAAGAAAGACTCAAAACGTAACAAAGAGGTTATATACAGTGTTATTAACTCTGGTGTAGCAGACAGTGTTATTAACTCTGGTGTAGCAGTGTTATTAACTCTGGTGTATCAGACAGTGTTAT
Source organism: Cherax quadricarinatus (assembly GCF_026875155.1). NCBI lineage: Eukaryota > Metazoa > Arthropoda > Malacostraca > Decapoda > Parastacidae > Cherax > Cherax quadricarinatus. The sequence goes on from NC_069470.1 coordinate 29,070,812, forward strand.
TAACTCTGGTGTATCAGTGTTATTAACTCTGGTGTATCAGGCAGTATTATTAACTCTGGTGTATCAGACATGTGTTATTAACTCTGGTGTATCAGACAGTGTTATTAACTCTGGTGTATCAGTGTTATTAACTCTGGTGTATCAGGCAGTATTATTAACTCTGGTGTATCAGACATGTGTTATTAACTCTGGTGTATCAGACAGTGTTATTAACACTGGTGTATCAGTGTTATTAACTCTGGTGTATCAGACAGTGTTATTAACTCTGGTGTATCAGTGTTATTAACTCTGGTGTATCAGTGTTATTAACACTGGTGTATCAGACAGTGTTATTAACTCTGGTGTATCAGACAGTGTTATTAACTCTGGTGTATCAGTGTTACTAATTCTGGTGTATCAGTGTTATTAACTCTGGTGTATCAGACAGTGTTATTAACTCTGGTGTAGCAGACAGTGTTATTAACTCTGGTGTATCAGTGGTATTAACTCTGGTGTAGCAGACAGTGTTATTAACTCTGGTGTATCAGACAGTGTTATTAACTCTGGTGTAGCAGACAGTGTTATTAACTCTGGTGTATCAGACAGTGTTATTAACTCTGGTGTATCAGACAGTGTTATTAACTCTGGTGTATCAGTGTTATTAACTCTGGTGTATCAGTGTTATTAACACTGGTGTATCAGTGTTATTAACTCTGGTGTATCAGACAGTGTTATTAACTCTGGTGTATCAGTGTTACTAACTCTGGTGTATCAGTGTTACTAACTCTGGTGTATCAGTGTTATTAACTCTGGTGTAGCAGTGTTATTAACTCTGGTGTAGCAGACAGTGTTATTAACTCTGGTGTATCAGTGGTATTAACTCTGGTGTAGCAGACAGTGTTATTAACTCTGGTGTATCAGACAGTGTTATTAACTCTGGTGTATCAGACAGTGTTGTTAACTCTGGTGTAGCAGACAGTGTTAACTCTGGTGTATCAGACAGTGTTATTAACTCTGGTGTAGCAGACAGTGTTATTAACTCTGGTGTAGCAGACAGTGTTATTAACTCTGGTGTAGCAGACAGTGTTTATTAACTCTGGTGTATCAGACAGTGTTATTAACTCTGGTGTAGCAGACAGTGTTATTAACTCTGGTGTAGCAGACAGTGTTATTAACTCTGGTGTATCAGGCAGTGTTATTAACTCTGGTGTATCAGGCAGTGTTATTAACTCTGGTGTATCAGGCAGTGTTATTAACTCTGGTGTATCAGTGTTATTAACACTGGTGTATCAGACAGTGTTATTAACTCTGGTGTATCAGACAGTGTTTTTAACTCTGGTGTATCAGACAGTGTTATTAACACTGGTGTATCAGACAGTGTTATTAACTCTGGTGTATCAGACAGTGTTTTTAACTCTGGTGTATCAGTGTTATTAACTCTGGTGTATCAGTGTTATTAACTCTGGTGTATCAGGCAGTGTTATTAACTCTGGTGTATCAGGCAGTGTTATTAACTCTGGTGTATCAGTGTTATTAACTCTGGTGTATCAGTGTATTAACACTGGTGTATCATACAGTGTTATTAACTCTTGGTGTATCAGACATGTTATTAACTCTGGTGTATCACAGTGTTATTAACTCTGGTGTATCAGACAGTGTTATTAACTCTGGTGTATCAGACAGTGTTATTAACTCTGGTGTATCAGGCAGTGTTATTAACTCTGGTGTATCAGACAGACTTTATATACATCTCAACACAACGATGGTGGTAAAAAAAACACATAACAACAAACATGAACAAACTTCTTCATTCAATATTTCCTTTCTACAATTGTGTCTTTTTCATTGCTTATTGACTTTGTACCATATATCTCTGCAACATAGTGCACCACAACATTCAGTGTGCCATATATCTCTGCAACATAGTGCACCACAACATTCAGTGTGTCATATATCTCTGCAACATAGTGCACCACAACATTCAGTGTGTCATATATCTCTGCAACATAGTGCACCACAACATTCAGTGTGTCATATATCTCTGCAACATAGTGCACCACAACATTCAGTGTGTCATATATCTCTGCAACATAGTGCACCACAACATTCAGTGTGTCATATATCTCTGCAACATAGTGCACCACAACATTCAGTGTGTCATATATCTCTGCAACATAGTGCACCACAAATCATTGTGTGCCATATATCTCTGCAACATAGTGCACCACAACATTCAGTGTGTCATATATCTCTGCAACAATAGTGCAACCACAACATTCAGTGTGTCATATTCTCTGCAACATAGTGCACCACAACATTCGTTGTATAGAATGTATATTAACATTAATACATCTCAGTACAGATAACAACAGTATGGGAGACTTAACACACAGCGTACCAGGTTGTGGCAAAAACACAGTCGTACTGGCCAGGGGGGTTGTGGCAACAAGTCCCCCCGGGTGGGCCAAATCTCGGGCCATTTTGGGCAACACATCGTTCCCCATTTGGGGCCAACCCACATCGAAT
>NC_069470.1:29073816-29103816 GCF_026875155.1 Cherax quadricarinatus
ATGCACTGCAGAGGGACATGCGCTGACAGAGAGACATGCACTGACAGAGGGGCATGCCCTGACTGACAGAGGGACATGCACTGACAGAGGGTCATGCACTGACAGAGGGACATGCACTGACTGACAGAGGGACATGCACTGACAGAGAGACATGCACTGACTGACATAGGGACATGCGCTGAGAAAGGGACATGCACTAACTCACAGAGGGACGTGCACTGTCTGACAGAGGACATTGCATTAACTGACAGAAGGACATTCACTCTTACATTAATTTGTCACTATCACAGCAGTTTATGTCACCCCTCACACCGGTTTATGTTACCCTTCACAGCAGTGTGCTACCCTTGGAGAGCACTTTGTCACCTTTACATCAGTTTAGGTTACTCTCAGCAGGTTACTCCCAGCAGGTCACTCCCAGCAGGTCACTCTCAGCAGGTCACTCCCAGCAGGTCACTCCCAGCAGGTCACTCTCAGCAGGTCACTCCCAGCAGATCACTCTCAGCACTAAGAATCTACGGTAACCGACTGCCAGATTTAACTTTCTCAACAGTGGCAGTAAACATGTCTACTTACCTGGTGGTTGTTCTGAGGGTCAACACCCCAACGGTCCAGTCCCTGACCAGGCCTCGCGATGGATAAGGGCCCGATCAACCAGACTGTTACTGCCGGCGGCACGGAATCCAACCTAAGAACCACAGCCCGGCTTGTCGGGTACTGTAGGTATCTGTCCAGCTCCTGTGTGAAGGCAGCCAAAAGTCTGTAATTCCCGTTATGCCTGGTGGGACTGCTGAATAGTCTTGGACTTATGACACTCCTGGTTTTCACTGGGGGTATATTGCTCCCTCTGTCTAGTCTTTTGTTTTCGTAGACAGTGATTTCCGTATCCAGAATGTTTTGGGTGTAGATTATGATTTGTCTCTCTCTCCTGTGTTCCAGGGAGTACAAGTTAAAAGACTCTAAACGTTCCCAGTAATTAAGGTGCTTGGCATATAAGTGGAGTGAAGGTTCTCTTGACATTCTCTAAGTATGCAGCCTAAAGTGACTTTAAAAGAATCACACCTGGCATGGCATTCCTTGTTTTGAAAATTATCATTTACCTGGCAGATATGACAGTGACATTGTTGTGAACGTTGAAGTGAGAACCTCAGACATTAACACTCCCAGGTCCTTCACTCTATTGTGTAGTTAGAGTTTATAGTATACTCCATCCTAGCAATTACATGTTTGTTTGTTCCCTGTAATGTGTTTACGTGGGTCGAAGCTCAGCTCCTGACCACGCCTCCTTTGATTGCTTTGACTGGAATTACTGTTTTCTGACCTCATGGGTGATACCTATTCACTTGAAGCTGCGTATGGAGTTTGTCTCCACTACATCATTCAGTTCGTTCCACTTTTCAACCACCAAGAGAATTTTGCACGTCGTTATCGTGTCTTCCTCAGCCTTCTTCTCCTCCAAGATCGTCAGGTTCAGTTCCTTCAGACTCTTCTCTCAGTGGTTCTGCTTAGTTCTCACAAAGTTTTGGTTGCCAACCTTCAAACTTTTCCCGAGCTTCAGTACATGCTTGGCTACCAAGAACTGGATAACTTGTGTTGTACTCCGCTACATGTGGCTGTAGGGGTCGAGACTTAGCTCCTGGACCCCTTCTCTCCTCTGCATTACACCTATCATACCTATTCTTAACACTATGTATGGGTCACGCCTCTATTACTGCGCTGTCTAAGTTGGTCCACTACCTGACAACTTCAAGGCTGGAGATGTATATCTAAAAATCCTTGTGACTCATCTGTTTTATTTCACTTCTAGTTGTGACCTAGTGTACTGTGACCCGCATCACTTCAGGTTGTGACCTAGTGTACCTGAGACCTGCCTCACTTCTAGTTGTAACCTCGTGTACCTGTGACCCGCTTCACTTCTAGTTGTGACCTCGTGTACCTGAGACCCGCCTCATGTCTAGTTGTGACCTCGTGTACCTGAGACCCGCCTCACGTCTAGTTGTAACCTCGTGTACCTGTGACCCGCTTCACTTCTAGTTGTGACCTCGTGTACCTGAGACCCGCCTCACTTCTAGTTGTGACCTCGTGTACCTGAGACCCGCCTCATGTCTAGTTGTGGCCTCGTGTACCTGAGACCCGCCTCACGTCTATTTGTGACCTGTACCTGAGACCCGCCTCACGTCTAGTTGTAACCTCGTGAACCTGTGACCCGCTTCACTTCTAGTTGTGACCTCGTGTACCTGAGACCCGCCTCACTTCTAGTTGTGACCTCGTGTACCTGAGACCCGCATCATTTCTAGTTGCGACCTCGTGTACCTGAGACCCGCCTCACTTCTAGTTGAGACTTCGTGTACCTGTGACACGCCTCACTTCTAGTTGTGACCTCGTGTACCTGTGACACGCCTCACTTTTAGTTGTGACCTCGTGTACCTGAGACCCGCCTCACTTCTAGATGAGACCTCGTGTACCTGTGACACGCCTCACTTCTAGTTGTGACCTCGTGTACTGTGACCCGCCTCTCAAACATTCTCTCTCCACTCTCTCATTGCTTCTCAGTATTTTGTACATCGTAATCATGTCAGAACTGTGGATAACTTATGAAGGATTCTTTGTTCAAAATTTTAATATATATATATATATATATATTTATATATATATATATATATATATATATATATATATATATATATATATATATATATATATATATATATATATATATATATATATATATATATAGCAGCTTTCGCTGCTATGTCGTTTTCATATTGTCGTTGGGCGTCCCTTCTTATCTGTGCATATTTATTTCTGGCTCTACGACTGCTCTCCTTATTCTCCTGGGTCCTTTGCCTTCTATACTTCTTCCATTTCCTAGCACTTGGTTTTGGCCTCCCTGCACCTTTGGGTGAACTACGGGCTCGTGTTGGCTTTTTCATTATTTCTGTTACCCTTGGGCACAAACCTCTCCTCAGGTTCCATGCATATTGTTGTGACATATTCCATCATCTCATTAATTGGCTTCCCTGCCAGTTCTCTGTCCCTCTGAACCCCGTTCAGGAGGTTCATCATTCCCGTGTAGTCCCCTTTCTTGTAGTTTGGCTTCATTCGTCCTGGCCTTTCTGCTTCCCCCTCCACTTGTAGCTCTACTGTGTATTCGAAGCTTAAAACTAAATGATCAGTGACCCCCAAGGGGTCTTTCATATGTGATGTCCTCAATATCTGCACTACTCAAGGTGAATACTAGGTCCAGTCTTGCTGGTTCATCCTCTCCTCTCTCTCTTGTAGTGTCCCTTACGTGTTGGTACATGAAGTTTTCCAGTACCACCTCCATCATCTTAGCCCTCCATGTATCTTGGCCCTCATGTGACTCCAAGTTCTCGAAATCGATTTCCTTGTGGTTCAAGTCACCCATGATCAGGAGCTTTGTCCTGCATGCATTAGCTCTTCTGGCCACTGCAGCCAGTGTGTCAACCATCGTTCTATTGCTCTCGTCATACTCTTGCCTTGGCCTCCTGCTGTTCTGTGGTGGGTTATACATCACTGCTATTACCACTTTGGGACCTCCAGAGTGAAGCGTTACCGATTGAGTCTGGAGGTTTTTGATCAGTAGTGCCACTCCTCCACCCCCTGTTCCCTCTGTCTTTCCTATGTGTATGTGTGACTGTGTGTGTGTGTGTGTGTGTGTGTGTGTGTGTGTGTGTGTGTGTGTGTGTGTGTGTGCGTGTGTGTGTGTGTGTGCGTGTGTGTGTGTGTGTGTGTGTGTGTGTGTGTGTGTGTGTGTGTGTGTGTGTGTGTGTGTGTGTGTGTGTGTGTGTGTGCGTGTGCATGTGTATGTGTGTATGTGTGTGTGTGTGTGTGTGTGTGTGTGCGTGTGTGTGTGTGTGTGCGTGTGCATGTGTATGTGTGTATGTGTGTGTGTGTGTGGTAACTGTGCTTGTGTACTTGTGTGTTTCCTTGTGGATGTTTCAGTGACTTACATATATTATATATATATATATATATATATATATATATATATATATATATATATATATATATATATATATATATATATATATATATATATATATATATATATATATATATATAAAGACGAAATGCAACAAAAAAGGAAGCTGGTAGCTTTTCTTGTACCAGATTTCTTGGTGGGAAGACAGAGTCACATACGGACACAAATATATACAAGAAGTGAAAACAAAACAAAATAACGAACTGCCTTTGTCCCTGTCTTTGTTTCTGGTACAGTTCACAACTGCCTTTTTCCCTGTCTTTGTTTCTGGTACAGTTCACAACTGCCTTTTTCCCTGTCTTTGTTTCTGGTACAGTTCACAACTGCCTTTTTCCCTGTCTTTGTTTCTGGTACAGTTCACAACTGCCTTTGTCCCTGTCTTTGTTTCTGGTACAGTTCACAACTGCCTTTTTCCCTGTCTTTGTTTCTGGTACAGTTCACAACTGCCTTTGTTTCTGGTGCAGTTCACAACTGCCTTTGTTCTCTGCCTTTGTTTCTGGCACAGTTCACAACTGCCTTTGTTTCTGGCACAGTTCACAACTGCCTTTGTTTCTGGTGCAGTTCACAACTGCCTTTGTTTCTGGTAGAGTTCACAACTGCCTTTGTTTCTGGTAGAGTTCACAACTGCTTTTGTCCCTGCCTTTGTTTCTGGTGCAGTTCACAACTGCCTTTGTTTCTGGTACAGTTCACAACTGCCTTCGTGTCTGGTACAGTTCACAACTGCCTTTGTTTCTGGTACAGTTCACAACTGCCTTTGTCCCTGCGTTTGTTTCTGGTACAGTTCACAACTGCCTTTGTCCCTGCGTTTGTTTCTGGTATAGTTCACAACTGCCTTTGTTTCTAGAAGAGTTCACAACTGCTTTTGTCCCTGCCTTTGTTTCTGGTGCAGTTCACAACTGCCTTTGTTTCTGGTACAGTTCACAACTGCCTTCGTGTCTGGTACAGTTCACAACTGCCTTTGTTTCTGGTACAGTTCACAACTGCCTTTGTCCCTGCGTTTGTTTCTGGTATAGTTCACAACTGCCTTTGTCCCTGCGTTTGTTTCTGGTACAGTTCACAACTGCCTTTGTCCTTGCCTTTGTTTCTGGTACAGTTCACAACTGCCTTTGTTTCTGATACAGTTCACAACTGCCTTTCCCTCTGGTACAGTTCACAACTGCCTTTGTCCTTGCCTTTGTTTCTGGTACAGTTCACAACTGCCTTTGTCCTTGCATTTGTTTCTGGTACAGTTCACAACTGCCTTTGTCCTTGCCTTTGTTTCTGGTACAGCTCACAACTGCCTTTGTTTCTGGTACAGCTCACAACTGCCTTCGTTTCTGGTACAGTTCACAACTGCTGCACACAGTGTTAGAGAAAATTTCAAAATATTAAAGGTGAAGACCAGAGTTGGTGTGAGGGGACACAGGTGGACTTGTGGACACACGGAACTAAGGAAAGTTTCAAAACAACCGGAAGTGAGAAATGTGGAAGTGTTGACATCCGGGAGCCATAACAAACATGTCTAAGGAAAGACAAAACAACAGCAGCAACAAAACAACAGCAGCAACAAAACAGCAGCAACAAAACAACAGCAGCACCAAAACAACAGCAGCAACAAAATAACAGCAGCATCAAAACAACAGCAGCAACAAAATAACAACAGCAACAAAACAACAGCAGCAACAAAACAACAGCAGCAACAAAATAACAGCAGCATCAAAACAACAGCAGCAACAAAATAACAGCAGCATCAAAACAACAGCAGCAACAAAATAACAACAGCAACAAAACAACACCAGCAACAAAACAACAGCAACAAAACAACAGCAGCAACAAAATAACAACAGCAACAAAACAACACCAGCAACAAAACAACAGCAACAAAACAACAGCAACAAAATAACAACAGCAACAAAACAACAGCAGCAACAAAACAACAGCAACAAAACAACAGCAACAAAATAACAACAGCAACAAAACAACAGCAGCAACAAAATAACAGCAACAAAATAACAACAGCAACAAAACAACAGCAGCAACAAAACAACAGCAGCAACAAAATAACAGCAGCATCAAAACAACAGCGGCAACAAAATAACAACAACAAAACAACAGCAGCAACAAAACATCAGCAACAAAACAACAGCAGCAACAAAATAACAGCAGCAACAAAACAACAGCAGCAACAAAACAACAGCAACAAAATAACAGCAGCAACAAATCAACAGCAACAAAATAACAGCACCAACAAAACAACAGCAACAAAATAACACCAACAAAACAATAGCAGCAACAAAATAACAGCACCAACAAAACAACAGCACCAACAAAACAACAGCAGCAACAAAACAACAGCAACAAAATAACACCAACAAAACAATAGCAGCAACAAAATAACAGCAGCAACAAAATAACAGCAGCAACAAAACAACAGCAGCAACAAAATAACAACAGCAACAAAACAACAGCAGCAACAAAACATCAGCAACAAAATAACAGCAGCATCAAAACAACAGCAGCAACAAAATAACAGCAGCAACAAAACAACAGCAGCAACAAAATAACAACAGCAACAAAACAACAGCAGCAACAAAATAACAACAGCAACAAAACAACAGCAGCAACAAAATAACAGCAGCATCAAAACAACAGCAGCAACAAAACAACAGCAGCAACAAAACAACAGCACCAACAAAACAACAGCAGCAACAAAACAACAGCAGCAACAAAACAACAGCAACCAAATAACAGCAACAAAATAACAGCAGCAACAAAACAACAGCAGCAACAAAATAACAGCAGCAACAAAACAACAGCAGCAACAAAAGAACAGCAACAAAACAACAGCAACAAAATAACAGCAGCAACAAAACAACAGCAGCAACAAAACAACAGCAGCAACAACAAAAAAAACAGCAACAACAAAATAACAGCAGCAACAAAATAACAGCAACAAAATAATAACAGCAACAAAACAACAGCAACAAAATAACAGCAGCAACAAAACAACAGCCACAAAATAACAGCAGCAACAAAATAACAGCAGCAACAAAACAACAGCAGCAACAAAATAACAGCAGCAACAAAACAACAGCAGCAACAAAATAACAGCAGCAACAAAACAACAGCAGCAACAAAATAACAGCAGCAACAAAAAACAAAACAACAGCAACAACAAAATAACAGCAGCAACAAAACAACAGCAACAAAATAACAGCAGCAACAAAACACCAGCAACAAAATAACAGCAGCAACAAAACAACAGCAACAAAATAACAGCAGCAACAAAACAGACCATTACCATATCCCTCTGTCAGTCCATGGTCCTCTTGTCAGCCCATTACCATGTCTGTCTGTCAATCCATGGTCCTCTTGTCGGCCCATTACTGTTTAATAGGTTTATTGGTGATGCTGCAAGCGAGCGGGTGGTTTATGATAGACGTCTTCTTCGCAGGCTTCTTACTTTATTGTTAAGTCGTGGTGGGTACACAGGCTTGTGTGTTTGTGCCCATGGCCCGGGGAGGGCCATCCCACGAGAGAGAGCTGGGAGGCCTTGTGTCTTGCTGATAGGCCGCTGTGTGAGTGAGAGCGTGGCAAGGCCAGGCAGGCTGAAGTGGCCACCGAGAGGCCTGGCTACAGAGGGCAACACTTGAGTGGCGCGAAATATGAACTAAGCTGGCAGACAGCATGGGCTGCCTGTGCAGACAGTACAGGCTGTCTACATACGCTCGGCCACCTACCGCGCCTCGTCCCGACGCGACAATACTGGTGGTAAAAGGAGCTCGGTCTCTCTCTCGTAGGAACAGGGCACAGAACACAAAATAAAAACATATATATACATATGGACATGGAAAAAAAACTTCCTACAGGGAGGGAAGAAAAAAACATGTGGGGTGTGCTAAACATCGTGGTCAAAGGCAGTGAGCATCGAAGTGCATCACTGCACTCCTTCCTGCGTCTGGACAGATACTGCAACACAGGAGACATCGCTGCGGCTGAGCTGTGATGTAACAGGTTACGGTATCCTCTGGAACGGTGAAGCAGTCATCGTAGGAGTCGCTGTAGGTTTTCACTCAACCTGGGGCACATGCTGGTGCCCTCGAGTGAGGCGTCGACAAAACTCGGCAACTGGGCAGGACTTCTGGCAAGCGACTCAGGAGGACACTTCTCGACTGGTACTGTCGCTGGGCTGTCACTGCCGGCGAGCGTGGAGCAAGTTGTGGAGCGAGTCGTGGCAGAGACGACTGGGCGAAACATATGGGAGTCGTAACATCATACACCAGACTGCAGTGAGAGAGCTAGCAGTCAAAGTGACATCTTCTTTGTGCAGGCTGCTCACTGAAGCTTGTTACACGAGGCTGACACAGCGCCTGCCGTCAGTGGCTAACTGCGGCTTGGCGAGTATCATTCTCTCGGCAGTCGGAGTTATAGCAGAGGTTAGTCTAAGCGTCCCCAGACTTGTTTCTCTACATATAACTGCACTCTGAAGGTCTGGAGGTGAAGTGAAACAAATCTCGATGGGAATCGTAGCAGGTACGATTCTGCAGAACATCACGAGCGACGAGCATAAAAGCTTTCTGTACAAGAGGGCTCGGTCACTCGGGGCTGTCTGATAGCTGTCAAACACACTGGTCACACGGGTAACTTAACACAGTGGTGCTGCTCAGGTCTGGCTCGGACCTCACTGGACACACGGAAACTTTAAACACACCCGCGGTACATGCGGTACAACATGGCTTAAACTAGCAAATGATGCTTTTCTGTGCATAAAACTAAGACGTACTAAAATGTGAGAACACTGACTGAGAGGAATTAATTAACACGACATATATCTTCTCTAAATCTTCTCGACAATACTGAAATAATTACTAGAAACACTCGATGTGACACCATGTGATGTCAGGCGTGATGTCGCGAGGTGACGTCAGCAGCACTGTGGCGTCAGCAGATATCTCGAGGTGACGTCAGGCAGACATCGTGACGTCATGAAGTCGGGCAGCATCGTGGGTGACGTCGATGTGATGTGGGCAGCAGACCACAGCATGAGGCCTGGGACATCTGGTAACTCAGGTGGCTGGTAGATCCACGTGACATCGCCCACACCCAACGTGGCGTCGTGATCCACGTGGAGTCGTGATCTACGTGGCATGCTGATCCACGTAGCTTCGAGTGGCCTCGGGCACTCGGATACACAGCTCTGGCAATGAATCACACGAAAAACAGCAGAAAACACAGCAGAGGGAGTGGGCAGTGGTGAGTGTATGGTAGACGGGTGAGCGTGAGTAGGGTGAGCATGGGCAAGGTGAGGAACAGCCACTTCCTCCTCTCCCACAAACACGTGAAGCTCACACTGGATGCAGAAATCACCACGAAACTCACCTCTGGCTTGCTGAAACAGCTGCGCTGAGCTGAACAACAACAGCAACATACAAGTGACGCTGAACACGTGACTTGAGAAACAGCGTGGGACGCTGTAGCGTGGGGTCACTTACAATTCTCGGACAATTTCGGCAAATTTCGGCTGGATCCTGCTTGTTCCTGTGTCTGGATGCTCAAACGTGCAGACACGACATCAGGATAACTCGTTGAGAGACGGATGCTTCTTGTATAGGGTGATGAAGTGAAGATGACTTCATACCTCTCCTTCCTCTCTCCGGGCAAACAACAGCTGCGTTTATTGGTGATGCTGCAAGCGAGCGGGTGGTTAATGATAGACGTCTTCTTCGGAGGCTTCTTACTATATTGTTAAGTCGTGGTGGGTACACAGGCTTGTGTGTTTGTGCCCATGGCCTGGGCAGGGCCATGGGCCACGAGAGAGAGCTGGGAGGCCTTGTGTCTTGCTGCTAGGCCGCTGTGTGAGTGAGAGCGTGGCAAGGCCAGGCAGGCTGAAGTGGCCACCGAGAGGCCTAGCTACAGAGGGCAACACTTGAGTGGCGCGAAATATGAACTAAGCTGGCAGATAGCATGGGCTGTCTGTGCAGACAGTACAGGCTGTCTACATTACCATGTCCCTCTGTCAGTCCATTGTCCTCTTGTCAGCCCATTACCATGTCCCTCTGTCACTCCATGGTCCTCTTGTCAGCCCATTACCATGTCCCTCTATCAGTCCATGGTCCTCTTGTCAGCCCATTACCATGTCCCTCTGTCAGTCCATGGTCCTCTTGTCAGCCTATTACCATGTCCCTCTGTCAGTCCATGGTCCTCTTGTCAGCCCATTACCATGTCCCTCTGTCAGTCCATGGTCCTCTTGTCAGCCCATTACCATGTCCCTCTGTCAGTCCATGGTCCTCTTGTCAGCCCATTACCATGTCCCTCTGTCAGTCCATGGTCCTCTTGTCAGCCCATTACCATGTCCCTCTGTCAGTCCATGGTCCTCTTGTCAGCCCATTAACATGTCCCTCTGTCAGTCCATGGTCCTCTTGTCAGCCCATTACCATGTTCCTCTGTCAGTCCATGGTCCTCTTGTCAGCCCATTACCATGTCCCTCTGTCAGTCCATGGTCCTAAATGTCAGCCATTAACATGTCCCTCTGTCAGTCCATGGTCCTCTTGTCAGCCCATTACCATGTCCCTCTGTCAGTCCATGGTCCTCTTGTCAGCCCATTACCATGTTCCTATGTCAGTCCTTGTCATTCTGCCCGCCAGTCCATGTAACTCTGCCTGTCAGTCCATGTCACTCTACCTGTCAGTACATGTCACTCTGCCTGTCAGTACATGTCACTCTGCCTGTCAATCCTTGTCATTCTGCCTGCCAGTCCATGTCACTCTAGCTGTCAGTCCATGTCACTCTGCCTGTCAGTACATGTCACTTTGCCTGTCAGTACGTGTCACTCTGCCTGTCATTCCATGTCATTCTGCCTGTCAGTCCATGTCCCTCTGTCAGCCCATGTCACTCTGCCTGTCACCCCATGTCACTCTGCCTGTCAGTCCATGTCACTCTGCCTGTCAGTCCATGTCACTCTGCCTGTCAGTCCATGTCACTCTGCCTGTCAGTCCATGTCACTGGTAGTGAGGGTGAAGAATTCGTGGTGAGAGTGATGGACTGGTAGTGGAGGTGATGGACTGGTGGTGACAGTGTGGGACTAGTGTTGAGTGTGATGGACTTTCAGTGAGGGTGATGGATCGGTGGTGAGGGTGATGGGCTGGTAGTGAGACTGATGGAACAGCACTGAGGGTGATGTATCGGTAGAGAGGATGATGGACTGGTTCTGAGGATGATGGGTCGGTAGTGAGGGTGATGGACTGGCGGTGAGAGTGGATTGGTGGTGAGAGTGATGAGCTGGTGGTGAGGGTGATGGACTGGTAGTGAGAGTGATAGATCGATGGTGAGGGTGATGGACTGGTGGTGAGAGTGATGAACTGGTGGTGAGGGTGATGGACTGATGGTGAGAGTAATGGACTGGTGATGAGAGTGATGGACTGGTGGTGAAGGTGATGGACTGGTGGTGAGGGTGATGGTCTGGTAGTGAGGGTGATGGTCTGGTAGTGAGAGTAATGGACTGGTGGTGAGGGTGATGGACTGATGGTGAGGATGATTGATGATGAGAGTGATGGACTGATAGTGAGGGTGATGGACTGGTGGTGAGGGTGATGGTCTGGTAGTGAGGGTGATGGTCTGGTAGTGAGAGTAATGGACTGGTGGTGAGGGTGATGGACTGGTGGTGAGGGTGATGGACTGGTAGTGAGGGTGATGGTCTGGTAGTGAGAGTAACGGACTGGTGGTGAGGGTGATGGACTGGTGGTGAGGGTTTTTGATTTTGAGGGCGAAGGATTGTTGATTAGGGGATGGACTGGTGGTGAGGATGATGGATTGAGGGCGAGGGTAAGGACTGATTTTGAGGGTGACGAACTGGTGAGGGTGGTGGACTGATTTTGAGGTTGAATAACTGGTGGTGAGAGTGATGGACTGAGCTGAGGGTGATTGACTCATCGTGAGGGCGATGGACTGGTGATAAGGGTGATGGAGTGGTGGTGAGAGTGATACACTGGTGGTGAGAGTGGACTGATGGTGAGGGTAATGGAGTTTTGGTGAGGGTGATGTAATGATGGTGAGGGTGATGGACTGGTGGTGAGGGTGATGGATCGGTTGTGAGGGTGATGGATCGGTGGTGAGGGTGGTGTATCGGTGGTGAGGGTGATGGACAGGTGGTGAAAGTGATACACTGGTGGTGAGAGTGGACTGATGGTGAGGGTGATGGAATGATGGTGAAGGTGATGGACTGGTGGTGAGGGTGATGGATCGGTTGTGAGGGTGATGGATCGGTGGTGAGGGTGGTGTATCGGTGGTGAGGGTGATGGACTGGTGGTGAGGTTGGTGGACTGATTGTGAAGGTGATGGACTGGTGGTGAGTGTGATGGACCGGTGGTGTGGGCGATGGATCAGTGTTGAGGGTGGTGCACCTGTGACGATTGCGACGATCGACTGACGATTGTGTTGAACGGTTGACGATTGTGATGAACGATTGACGATTGTGATCAACGATTGACGATTGTGATGAACAATTGACGATTGTGATGAACGACTGACTATTGTGGTGAACGATTGACGATTGTGATGAACGATTGACGATTGTGATCAACGATTGACGATTGTGATCAACGATTGACGATTGTGATGAAGGACTGACTATAGTGATGAACGGCTGACGACTGTGGTGAACGATTGAGGAGTGTCGCGAACGAGTGACGCTTGTTAGGAACAATTGACGATTGTGAAAGACTGGTGGTGAGGGTGATGGACTAGTGGTGAGGGTGATGGACTGGTGGTGAGGGTGATGGACTGGTGGAGAGGGTGATGGACTGGTGATGTAGGCGATGGACTGGTGGTGAGGGTGATGGACTTGTGGTGAGGGTGATGGACTGGTGGTGAGGGTGATGGGCTTGTGGTGAGGGTGATGGACTGGTGGTGAGGGTGATGGGCTGGTGGTGAGGGTGATGGACTGGTGGCGAGGGTGATGGACTGGTGTGAGGGTGATGGGCTTGTGGTGAGGGTGATGGACGGGTTTGGTGAGGGTGATGGGCTGGTGGTGAGGGGTGATGGACTGGTGGCGAGGGTGATGGATGGTGGTGAGGGTGATGGACGGGTGGTGAGGGTGATGGACTCGTGGTGTAGGTGATGGACTGGTGGTGAGGGTGATGGACTTGTGGTGAGGGTGTATGGACTGGTGGTGAGGGTGATGGACTTGTGGTGAGGGTGATGGACGGGTGTGAGGGTGAGGGGACGGGTGGTGAGGGTGATGAACTCGTGGTGTAGGTGATGGACTGGTGGTGAGGGTGATGGGCTTGTGGTGAGGGTGATGGGCTGGTGGTGAGGGTGATGGACTGGTGGTGAGGGTGATGGACTTGTGGTGAGGGTGATGGACTGGTGGTGAGGGTGATGGACGGGTGGTGAGGGTGATGAACTCGTGGTGTAGGTGATGGACTGGTGGTGAGGGTGATGGGCTTGTGGTGAGGGTGATGGACTGGTGGTGAGGGTGATGGGCTGGTGGTGAGGGTGATGGGCTGGTGGTGAGGGTGATGGACTGGTGGCGAGGATGATGGACTGGTGGTGAGGGTGATGGACGGGTGGTGAGGGTGATGGACTCGTGGTGTAGGTGATGGACTGGTGGTGAGGGTGAGGACTTGTGGTGAGGGTGATGGACTGGTGGTGAGGGTGATGGACTTGTGGTGAGGGTGATGGACGGGTGGTGAGGGTGATGGACGGGTGGTGAGGGTGATGAACTCGTGGTGTAGGTGATGGACTGGTGGTGAGGGTGATGGCTTGTGGTGAGGGTGATGGCTGGTGGTGAGGGTGAGGGACTGGTGGTGAGGGTGATGGGACTTGTGGTGAGGGTGATGGACTGGTGGTGAGGGTGATGGACGGGTGGTGATGGTGATGAACTCGTGGTGTAGGTGATGGACTGGTGGTGAGGGTGATGGGCTTGTGGTGAGGGTGATGGACTGGTGGTGAGGGTGATGGACTGGTGGTGAGGGTGATGGACTTGTGGTGAGGGTGATGGACTTGTGGTGAGGGTGAAGGACTGGTGTTGATGATGATGAACTGATGGTGAGAGTGATTGACTGATGTTGAGGGTGATGGACAGGTGGTGAGGCAGATGGACCAGTGATGAGGGTGATGGACTGGTGGTGATGATGATGAACTGATGGTGAGAGTGATTGACTGATGTTGAGGGTGAGGGGACAGGTGGTGAGGCAGATGGACCAGTGATGAGGGTGATGGATTGGTGGTGATGATGATGAACTGATGGTGAGAGTGATTGACTGATGTTGAGGGTGATGGACAGGTGGTGAGGCAGATGGACCAGTGATGAGGTGTTGGATGGTGTGATGATGATGAACTGATGGTGAGAGTGATTGACTGATGTTGAGGGTGATGGACAGGTGGTGAGGCAGATGGACCAGTGATGAGGGTGATGGATTGGTGGTGATGGTGAAGGACTGGTGGTGAGGGCGATGGATTGGTGGTGATGGTGAAGGACTGGTGGTGAGGGTGATGGATGGTGGTGATGGTGAAGGACTGGTGGTGGGGGCGATGGATTGGTGGTGATGGTGAAGGACTGGTGGTTAGGGTGATGGACTGGTGGTGAGGGTGATGGACTGGTAGTGAGGGTCATGGACTGGTGGTGAGGGTGATAGAATGAGGGTGAGGGTGAGGGTGATGGACTGGTGGTGAGAGTAAAGGGACTTTTGGTGAAAGTGATGGACTGGTGGTGAGTGTGATGGATGATGGTGAGCGTGATGGACTGATGGTGGGGGTGATGGGAACTGATGGAGAGGGTGATGGACTGATGGAGAGGGTGATGGTCTGATGGTGGGGGTGATGGACTGATGGTGATGGACTGGTGGTGTGGCTGATGTACTGGTGGTGAGATTGATGGACTGATGGAGAGGGTGATGATCGGGTGGTGAGGTGATGGACTGACGGTGAGGTGACGGACTGATAGTGAGGTGATGGACTGATGGTGAGGGTGATGGACTGGTGGTGGGGGTGATGGACTGATGGTGGGGGTGATGGACTGATGGTGAGGGTGATGGACTGGAGATGAGAGTGATGGACTGTTGGTGAGAATGATGGAATGATGGTGAGGGTGATAGACTGGTTATGAGGGTGATGGACTGATGGTGAGGGTGATGGAATTTTGGTGAGTGTGGTGGGCTGGTGGTGAGGGTGATGGATCGGTGGTGAGGTTTTTGGATCGGTGGTGAGGGTGATGGACAGGTGGTGAGGGTGGTGGAAAGATTGTAAAGGTGGTGGACTGGTGACGAGGGTGATGGACTGCTGGTGAGGGTGATGGATCGGTGGTGAGGGTAATGGATCGATGGTGAGGGTGATGGACAGTTGGTGAGGGTGATGGATCGGTTGTGAGGGTGATGGGTCGGTGGTGAGGGTGATGAACTGTTGGTGATGTTGGTGGACTGATTGAGAAGGCGATGGACTGGTGCTGAAGGTGATGGACTGGTGGTGAGGGTGATGGATTGTTGGTGAGGGAGATGGATCGGAGGTTAGGGTAATGGACTTATGGTGAGGGTGATGGGCTGGTCTTGGGGGTGAAGGATCGGTGGTGAGGGTGATGGACTGGTGGTGTGGGTGATGGATTGGTGGTAAGGGTGATGGATCAGTGATGCGTGCGATGGATCAGTGGTGGTGATGCACTTGTGACGATTGTGATGATCGACTGACGATTGTGTTGAACGACTGGCGATTGTGATGAACGACTGACTATTGTGATGAACGATTGACGATTGTGATGAACGATTAACGATTGTGATGAACGGTTTACGATTGTAATGAACGACTGACGATTGTGATGAACGGCTGACTTTTTTGATGAACGATGGACGACTGTAGTGAACGGGTGACGTTTGTTAGGAACAATTGACGATTGTGATAGACTGGTGGTGAGGGTGATGGACTAGTGGTGAGGGTGATGGACTGGTGGTGAGAGTGATGGACTGGTGGTGAGGGTGATGAACTGGTGGTGAGGGTGATGGATTGGTGGTGAGGGTGTTGGGATGGTAGAGTGATGGACTGGTGGTGATGGACTGCAGTGAACGGGTGACGTTTGTTAGGAACAATTGACGATTGTGATAGACTTGTGGTGAGAGTAATGGACTGGTGGTTAGGGTGATGGACTGGTGGTGAGGGTGATGGACTGGTGGTGAGGGTGTTGGGATGGTAGAGTGATGGATTGGTGGTGGGGGTGTTTGAGTGGTGGTGAGGGTGATGGAATGAAGGTGAGGGTGAAGTTCTTGAAGGTCTCGAAGTTCTTGAATGTCTCGAAGTTCTTGAAGGTCTCGAAGTTCTTGAAGGTCTCGACGTTCTTGAAGATCTTGAATTTCTGAAAGGGAAGGTCATTAAGTTATGAATGCGTCACTCAGGTCCATGGCTTCAGGTGTCCATCCTTGTCCCCTCGAATATTCATCATTCACCACTTCCCTGAGGTTAGCAGCACTAGGATTAGACAACAACACGAGGACCAGACAACAACACAAGGACAGGACAACAACACAACAGAAGGGCAACACAAGGACCAGACAACAACACAACGAGAACAGAAGGACTAGACAACAACACAACATGACAACTCAAGAACCAGACAACAACAGAAGGACCAGACAACAACACAACGAGAACAGAAGGACTAGACAACAACACAACATGACAACTCAAGAACCAGACAACAACACAAGGACCAGACAAAAAACACAACGAGAACAGAAGGACTAGACAACAACACAACATGACAAACTCAAGAACCAGACAACAACACAAGGACCAGACAACAACACAAACGAGAACAGAAGGACTAGACAACAACACAACATGACAACTCAAGAACCAGACAACAACACAAGGAGAAGCCCACAAACACAAGGAGAGGACAACAACCGAATTAGAGGACAACAACCGAATGAGAGGACAACAACCGAATGAGAGGACAACAACCGAAGGAGAGGACAACAACCGAAGGAGAGGACAACAACCGAAGGAGAGGACAACAACCGAAGGAGAGGACAACAACCGAAGGAGAGGACAACAACCGAAGGAGAGGACAACAACCGAATGAGAGGACAACAACCGAATGAGAGGACAACAACCAAAATGAGAGGACAACAACCGAAGGAGAGGACAACAACCGAAGGGAAGGGACAACAACCGAATGAGAGGACAACAACCGAATGAGAGGACAACAACCGAATGAGAGGACAACAACCGAAGGAGAGGACAACAACCGAATGAGAGGACAACAACCGAAGGAGAGGACAACAACCGAAGGAGAGGACAACAACCGAATGAGAGGACAACAGCCGAATGAGAGGACAACAACCGAAGGAGAGGACAACAACCGAAGGAGAGGACAACAACCGAAGGAGAGGACAACAACCCAAGAGAACAACGAGAACAGTTAGATGGTATTACTGGGGAGGACACGCAGAAATCTGCGCCCAGCAGTAACATCCTCCTGGACAGCCTTGACCCGCAGACTACCTAGATGACAGACCTCACTCATCCAGTTAGCCCACCAAGCTCTGGCCACTTAGTAACAATTTCGGAGTTCTATTTATATTTCACATTGCATCTATATTAATTATTAATTTATTCGATTATTTAGCTGTGTGAGTGTATTTTAAACGTTTTTTGGTGTACAAATTACTGTCCATGAGTGAACCTACAATTTCCCATGCATGGAAACTGTTATTAATTATCCGTTGTCTTTTTTTCCTTGTCATTTATCTCTTGTTTCTCCATGATACGCTAAGATTCACGAGAACATACTCTTTCTTTCTTCTCTCTCTCGCTCTCTCTCTCTCGCTTTCTCTCAGCACACAGACAAACACACAGACACACAGACACACAGACACACACACACACACACACACACACATGTATACACACACACGTACACACACACACAACACACACACACACACACACACACACACACACACAACACACACACACACACACACACACAACACACTATATATATATATATATATATATATATATATATATATTATATATATATATATATTATATATATATATACTGTGTGTGGATGAATGTATGTTCACTTGTGAATATTCAAGTCACAACCAGGAAAGTACACATATATATGGAAAGAAATTCTTCATTATTATGTATGTATATATTATTCAAATAGGTTAAATATAGAATGTGAATGTTCAGTGTTTTATCAGTTATATCCAGAGTGAGAGACGTGAAGACATGAGAAGTGAGAGATGTGAAGACATGAGAAGTGAGAGACGTGAAGACATGAGAAGTGAGAGACGTGAAGACATGAGAAGTGAGAGATGTGAAGACATGAGAAGTGAGAGATGTGAAGACATGAGAAGTGAGAGATGTGAAGACATGAGAAGTGAGAGATGTGAAGACATGAGAAGTAGAGATGTGAAGACATGAGAAGTGAGAGACGTGAAGACATGAGAAGTGAGAGACGTGAAGACATGAGAAGTGAGAGGACGTGAAGACATGAGAAGTGAGAGACGTGAAGACATGAGAAGTGAGAGATGTGAAGACAGGAGAAGTGAGAGATGTGAAGACATGAGAGTGAGAGACGTGAAGACATGAGAAGTGAGAGACGTGAAGACATGAGAAGTGAAAGACGTTTAAGACATGAGAAGTGAGAGATGTGAAGACATGAGAAGTGAGAGATGTGAAGATATGAGAAGTGAGAGATGTGAAGACATGAGAAGTGAGAGACGTGAAGACATGAGAAGTGAGAGACGTGAAGACATGAGAAGTGAGAGACG
Source organism: Cherax quadricarinatus (assembly GCF_026875155.1). Taxonomy (NCBI): domain Eukaryota; kingdom Metazoa; phylum Arthropoda; class Malacostraca; order Decapoda; family Parastacidae; genus Cherax; species Cherax quadricarinatus. The sequence continues at coordinate 29,092,576 of NC_069470.1, forward strand.
TGAAGACATGAGAAGTGAGAGATGTGAAGACATGAGAAGTGAGAGACGTGAAGACATGAGAAGTGAGAGACGTGAAGACATGAGAAGTGAGAGACGTGAAGACAGGAGAAGTGATATATGTGAAGACAGGAGAAGTGAGAGATGTGAAGACAGGAGAAGTGAGAGATGTGAAGACAGGAGAAGTGAGAGATGTGAAGGAAGGAGAAGTGAGAGATGTGAAGACATGAGAAGTGAGAGATGTGAAGACATGAGAAGTGAGAGATGTGAAGACAGGAGAAGTGAGAGATGTGAAGGCAGGAGAAGTGAGAGATGTGAAGACAGGAGAAGTGAGAGATGTGAAGACATGAGAAGTGAGAGATGTGAAGACATGAGAAGTGAGAGGTGTGAAGACAGGAGAAGTGAGAGATGTGAAGACAGGAAAGGTGAGAGATGTGATGACAGGAGAAGTGAGAGATGTGAAGACAGGAGAGGTGAGAGATGTGAAGACAGGAGAAGTGAGAGATGTGAAGACAGGAGAAGTGAGAGATGTGAAGGAAGGAGAAGTGAGAGATGTGAAGACAGGAGAAGTGAGAGATGTGAAGGAAGGAGAAGTGAGAGATGTGAAGACAGGAGAAGTGAGAGATGTGAAGACAGGAGAAGTGAGAGATGTGAAGACAGACGTGAGAGATGTGAAGACATGAGATGTGAGAGATGTGAAGACAGGAGAAGTGAGTGACGTGAAGACAGAAGTGAGAGATGTGAAGACATGAGATGTGAGAGATGTGAAGACAGGAGAAGTGAGAGATGTGAAGACAGAAGTGAGAGATGTGAAGACATGAGATGTGAGAGATGTGAAGACACGAGAAGTGAGTGATGTGAAAACAGGAAAAGTGAGAGATGTGAAGACAGAAGTGAGAGATGTGAAGACATGAGAAGTGAGAGATGTGAAGACAGAAGTGAGAGATGTGAAGACATGAGAAGTGAGAGATGTGAAGACACGAGAAGTGAGAGATGTGAAGACACGAGAAGTGAGAGATGTGAAGACACGAGAAGTGAGAGATGTGAAGACACGAGAAGTGAGAGATGTGAAGACAAGTGAGAGATGTGAAGACAGAAGTGAGAGATGTCTAGAACAGTTACAATGTTTTTCTTCTCATCTGCACTTCCGTCTTCCTATATATTGAGAGGAAAAATCATTGACCTACATTAATAATAAAAAATTTTAGTGAATAAAAGAAAGTCGATCAAATAAGGTCTACTTTGACCACCACGTTACCGTGACCCTGACTACCACGTTACCGTGACCCTGACTACCACGTTACCTTGACCCTGACTACCACGTTACCTTGACCCTGACTACCACGTTACCGTGACCCTGACTACCACGTTACCTTGACCCTGACTACCACGTTACCTTGACCCTGACCACCACGTTACCTTGACCCTGACTACCACGTTACCTTGACCCTGACTACCACGCTACCTTGACCCTGACTACCACGTTACCTTGACCCTGACTACCACGTTACCTTGACCCTGACTACCACGTTACCGTGACCCTTACTACCACGTTACCCTGACCCTGACTACCACGTTACCTTGACCCTGACTACCACGTTACCTGACCCTGACTACCACGTTACCTTGACCCTGACTACCACGTTACCTTGACCCTGACTACCACGTTACCTTGACCCTGACTACCACGTTACCTTGACCCTGACTACCACGTTACCTTGACCCTGACTACCACGTTACCTTGACCTGACTACCCCGTTACCTTGACCCTGACTCCACGTTACCTTGACCTGACCACCACGTTACCTTGACCCTGACTACCACGTTACCTTGACCCTGACTACCACGTTACCTTGACCCTGACTACCAAATTACCTTGACCCTGACTACCACGTTACCTTGACCCTGACTACCACGTTACCTTGACCCTGACTACCACGTTACCTTGACCCCGACTACCACGTTACCTTGACCCTGACTACCACGTTACCTTGACCCTGACTACCACGTTACCTTGACCCTGACTACAACGTTACCTTGACCCTAACTACCACGTTACCTTGACCCTGACTACCACGTTACCTTGACCATGACTACCACGTTACCTTGACCCTGACTACCACGTTACCTTCACCCTGACTACCACGTTACCTTGACCCTGACTACCACGTTACCTTGACCCTGACTCCCATGTTACCTTGACCCTGACTACCACGTTACCTTGACCCTGACTACCACGTTACCTTGACCCTGACTACCACGTTACCTTGACCCTGACTACCACGTTACCTTGACCCTGACTACCACGTTACCTTGACCTGACTACCACGTTACCTTGACCCTGACTACCACGTTACCTTGACCCTGACTACCACGTTACCTTGACCCTAACTACCACGTTACCTTGACCCTGACTACCACGTTACCTTGACCATGACTACCACGTTACCTTGACCCTGACTACCACGTTACCTTGACCCTGACTACCACGTTACCTTGACCCTGACTACCACGTTACCTTGACCCTGACTCCCATGTTACCTTGACCCTGACTACCACGTTACCTTGACCCTGACTACCACGTTACCTTGACCCTGACTACCACGTTACCTTGACCCTGACTACCACGTTACCTTGGCCCGGATTACCACGTTACCTTGGCCCTGACTACCACGTTACCTTGACCCTGACTATCACGTTACCTTGACCCTGACTACCACGTTACCTTGACCCTGACTACCACGTTACCTTGACCCTGAAAGCCACGTTACCTTGGCCCTGACTACCACGTTACCTTGACCCTGACTACCACGTTACCTTGACCCTGACTACCACGTTACCTTGGCCCGGATTACCACGTTACCTTGGCCCTGACTACCACGTTACCTTGACCCTGACTACCACCCCACCTTGACGCTGGCATGACCTCCAGGATGTTGTGAGTGGCATGACCTCCAGGATGTTGTGAGTGGCATGATCTCCAGGATGTTGTGAGTGGCATGACCTCCAGGATGTTATGAGTTGCATGACCTCCAGGAAGTTGTGAGTGGCATGACCTCCAGGATGTTGTGAGTGGCATGACCTCCAGGATGTTATGAGTGGCATGACCTCCAGGATGTTGTGAGTGGTATGACCTCCAGGATGTTGTGAGTGGCATGACCTCCAGGATGTTGTGAGTGGCATGACATCCAGGATGTTGTGAGTGGCATGACCACCTGGATGTTGTGAGTAGCATGACCACCAGGATGTTGTGAGTGGCATGACCACCAGGATGTTGTGAGTGTCAAGACCACCAGGATGTTGTGAGTGGCATGACCTCCAGAATGTTGTGAGTGGCATGACCACCAGGATGTTGTGAGTGGCATGACCTCCAGAATGTTGTGAGTGACATGACCTTCAGGATGTTGTGAGTGGCATGACCTCCAGAATGTTGTGAGTGACATGACCTCCAGAATATTGTGAGTGGCATGACCTACAGAATGTTGTGAGTGGCATGACCTCCAGAATGTTGTGAGTGGTATGACCTCCAGTATGTTGTGAGTGGCATGACCTCCAGAATGTTTTGAATGGCATGACCTCCAGAATGTTGTGAGTGGTATGACTTCCAGAATGTTGTGAGTGGCATGACCACTAGGATGTGAGTGGCATGACCTCCAAATGTTGTGAGTGACATGACCTCCAGAATGTTGTGAGTGGCATGACCTCCAGAATGTTGTGAGTGCATTACCTCCAGAATGTTGTGAGTGCATTACCTCCAGAATGTTGTGAGTGGCATGACCTCCAGAATGTTGTGAGTGGCATGACCTCCAGAATGTTGTGAGTGGCATGACCTCCAGAATGTTGTGAGTGCATTACCTCCAGAATGTTGTGAGTGCATTACCTCCAGAATGTTGTGAGTGGCATGACGTCCAGAATGTTGTGAGTGGCATGACCTCCAGAATGTTGTGAGTGGCATGACCTCCAGAATGTTGTGAGTGCATTACCTCCAGAATGTTGTGAGTGGCATGACCTCCAGAATGTTGTGAGTGACATGACCTCCAGAATGTTGTGAGTGGCTTGACCTCCAGAATGTTGTGAGAGGTATGACCTCCAGAATGTTGTGAGTGGCATGACCTCCAGAATGTTATGTGTGGCATGACCTCCGGAATGTTGAGAGTGGCATGACCACCAGGATGTGAGAGGCATGACCTCCAGAATGTTGTGAGTGGCATGACCTCCAGAATGTTGTGAGTGGCATGACCTCCAGAATGTTATGTGTGGCATGACCTCCGGAATGTTGTGAGTGGCATGACCTCCAGAATGTTGTGAGTGGCATGACCTCCAGAATGTTGTGAGTGGCATGACCTCCAGAATGTTGTGGTGGCATGTCCTCCAGAATGTTGTGACATGACCTTCAGAATGTTGTGAGTGGCATGACCTCCAGAATGTTGTGAGTGGCATGACCTCCAGAATGTTGTGAGTGGCATGTCCTCCAGAATGATGTGAGTGACATGACCTTCAGAATGTTGTGAGTGGCATGACCTCCAGAATGTTGTGAGTGGCATGTCCTCCAGAATGTTGTGAGTGGCATGACCTCCAGAATGTTGTGAGTGGCATGACCTCCAGAATGTTGTGAGTGGCATGTCCTCCAGAATGTTGTGAGTGGCATGACCTTCAGAATGTTGTGAGTGGCATTACCTCCAGAATGTTGTGAGTGGCATGACCTCCAGAATGTTGTGGTGGCATGTCCTCCAGAATGTTGTGAGTGGCATGACCTCCAGAATTGTGTGAGTGGCATGACCTCCAGAATGTTGTGAGTGACATGACCTCCAGAATGTTGTGAGTGCATTACCTCCAGAATGTTGTGAGTGGCATGACCTCCAGAATGTTGTGAGTGGCATGACCTCCAGAATGTTGTGAGTGGCATGACCTCCAGAATGTTGTGAGGGGCATGACCTCTATACTGGCGCAGCATACTCCAGTATAGGCCTTACGTACACGGTGTACAATGTCGTTAGGTTGGGTTAGGTAAGGTTTGTCAGGAAACAGGACAAGTGTTTCCTGACGTGGGTCTTAATCAGATGATGACCCGCCGTTGGAGCTTTGGTCATCTGACCGAGGCCTTCCGCTGGCTTACCGGTCCATCCCTTTAAAAATAATGGTCATTTAAAACCAACTCGTTACTCAGATGTCTAACGCCAATGTCAGGTTTGCCAATCTCCCATATGCTGCAGCAGTTATTTCACTGATATGTGCCTCAGGGGACATGCTCGTTATAATGCTTACCCCAAGATTCTTTTCTTTAATTGACGTTTGCAGCTTTTGATTTTCTAACCTGTACGCTGTCTGCGGTCTTCTGTGTCCTTCCCCAATCTTCATGACCTTACATTTACTGGGGTTAAACTCCAGGAGCCATTTGTCGGACCATACTTGTAGTCTGTCCAGATTCCCTTGTATTCTTAACTGATCCTTGCCCACTTGTATTCTCCTCATCAGTGTCACATCATCAGCGAACAGTGACACTTCTGAATCTATTCCTTCCACCATGTCATTCACGTATACAAAAAACAGCACCGGACCTAGGACTGAACCTTGTGGAACGCCACTCGACACATGCGCCCATTCCGACACTTCAGCACGTACCAACACTCGTTGTTTCCTTCCTGTCAGGTATTCCCTGATCCACTGCAGTACTTTCCCTGTTATTTCTGCCTACTCCTCTAATTTTTGCACCAGTCTCTTGTGTGGTACTGTGTAAAAAGCCTTTTTGCAGTCTTCAAAGATGCAATCTACCCATAATCCCTCTCTCTTCTGTCTTACTTGTTACCTTATCGTAGAACTCAAGTAGAATTGTGACACAGAATTTCCCATCTCTAAAGCCGTGCTGATTGTCATGTATGAGCCCGATCTTTTCAATGTCTTCCATCATTCTTCTCCTGATAATCTTTTCCATAACTTTACATACAAGTCTGTGACAATGGTCTGTAGTTTAACGCTGCCTGTCTGTCTCCTTTCTTAAAAACTGGAACTACATGTGCTGTCTTTCACGCCTCAGGCAACTGCCCAGTTTCGATAGATTTACTGAAGATTGCCGCTAGCGGCACACACAGGTCCTCTGCTCCCTCTCTCAGTATCCATGGAGATATGTTATCTGGGCCCACCGCCTTTGAGGTGTCAAGTTCGTCTAGCAGTTTCTTTACCTTTACCTTGGTTATGTGTATTGTGTCCAGCACTGTTGGTGCAAACCCCACCTCCACAGTTTGCTGGAAGCATTCTGACTCTATTGTGAATACATCTCTAAATCTTTTGTTTAGTTCATCACATACTTCCTGGTCACTCTTCGTCAGCTCCCCTCCTTCTTTCCTCAGCCTGATTACCTGGTTCTTGACTGTTGTTTTTCTCCTAATGTGATTGTATAACAACTTTGGTTCAGATTTGGCTGATAAATTAGACACATGTGCAACTCTTGGGTATCTCTATTAAGGAAACGTTTCGCCACACAGTGGCTTCATCAGTCCATACACAGGAGAAACTTGAAGAACAGGAGGAGAATGAGGTAATCAGTCCCTCAACCTTGAATCGATGTGGTCAGTCCATCAATCTTGAATAGAATACGGCATATGAGCGGAGAAGCAGCTTATAAACCGTACGGCAGGAGAGGTGCAGCAGTCGTAGGTGGTGTCACATTTGTCCAATGTGGAAGTAGGTCGTGCCCAAGGGTTAGGCAAGCGAAGAATTTCCTAGTATTAAGATCCCAAGAAGTTGCATTGTCTTACAGGGTTGTAGATGAATGGTTCACAGAACCGACACGTTGATAAATTAGACACATGTGCAACTTCTTGGGATCTTAATACTTGGGAATTCTTCGCTGGCCTAACCCTTGGGCACGACCTACTTCCACATTGGGCAAATGTGACACCACCTACGACTGCTGCACCTCTCCTGCCTACGGTTTATAAGCTGCTTCTCCGCTCATATGCCGTATTCTATTCAAGATTGATAGACTGACCACCAAAAGGAACTTAGAAAACTTACCTAACCTTTTTATAACAAGAAAAATTTATTTTAGCCTAACCCAACTAAATATATTTTAGATTTGTTTACGATAATTTAATACTAAACAAACACAGTGAAATATATTTTTTTCGTTAGGTTCAGAATGATTTTGGCGAAATTATTGCATACTCAAATTTTCACTTGTCCTATATGGCAAGATGAGCGTTGCTATTTAAGCCAAGATCGCAAGTTCTGCCTATTCGGCACGACATATATATATATATATATATATATATATATATATAATATATATATATATATATATATATATATATATATATATATATATATATATATATATATGCAAAACAACCACTCTGAAAAGAATAGAGAAATTCCAAGTGAGGTGCTGGCCGACCCCTTATATAGCTTCCTTGGATGCTTCACTTTCATAGTTCCTTGATAATGTGAGTAGTCACGAAAGCGCTTTGAATTTCTCTATTCTTTTCAGAGTGATTGTTTTGCATATTTTGAAATCACCTGTTTACTGTGATCTTATTGCATATATATATATATATATATATATATATATATATATATATATATTATATATATATATATATATATATATATATATATATATTATATATATATATATATATATATATATATATGTATATATATATATATATATATATATATATATATATATATATATATATATATATATATATATATGTGTGTGTGTGTGTGTGTGTGTGTGTGTGTGTGTGTGTGTGTGTGTGTGTGTGTGTGTGTGTGAGTGTGTGTGTGTGTGTGTGTGTGTTTGTGTGAGTGTGTGTATGCGTGTGTGCGCTTGTGCGTGCGCACGCGCTTTTGTCTTAGTCTAAAAAAAAAAAGTGTGATCAATATATCACACTAGGCTACGTTACTCTTTTTCAAGATTATAGAATTATTTCTCACTCAATTGTTTATTAATATATACTAATATTTACTATAATAATTACTGGTGAACACGTGTGTTTGTATGTACGTACTTGTTTACTAGCTGATGGGTGTGGGGGGGGGGGGGGTAAAAATTGGTTTTATCTTTGTTGGGTGGGTGGGAAAGGTGATGGTATTTTTAAAGGGGGGAAAAGGTTTAAAATCGGGTGTGTTGTCTGCCAAAAACGTTTTGGGGGTCTTAAACTAAAAAAAAAAAATTTCAAATTTTATCACCCACTAACCTTTTTTTTCAAAAAATGAAATTTCTCACTAAATGATTATTAAAAACCCATATTTACTAATAACAACACTTTTGTAAAAAACCGGACTTTTTTACTACCATGATTTAGCTTAAAACCGGGGGGAGGCACTAACCATACTTTATCCCATCCATTATTTTGTAATAAAAGGAAAAATGGTTTTACTCCAAACCAAAAACCCCACAACCTCATTTTAACACAAAACCCAGCAGCCCAAAACCCCATGTTTATGCCCAAAACCAGATTTTCTCTTGCTTTTGTCAAAAAATTTTTTTCCCTCCATTGTTTTTGAAAACCCCACATCCAAAAAACCATCTTTTACCCACAAACATAATTTTTGCTCACAAAACCCATGATTTATCCAAATAACCATGCACTTTTCTCACATAACCAAATTTTTGCTAAACATAACCAGCACTTTTGCTCACAAAAATAAACTTTATCCCCAAAATCCATGCACTTTATGCTAAATAACCATGCCTTTATGCCACATAACATGGATTTTATGCACATAACATGATTTTGTCACATAACCATGATTTAGCCACATAACATGCCTTTTGCTCACAAAACATCACTTTAGCCACATAACATGCACTTTATAAATAACCATGCACTTTTTGCTCACATAACCATGCATTTTATGCTCACATAACCATGAAGAAAAAGCACTTTTTGCTCACTAACATCCCTTTTTAGCTCAATAACCATGACTTTATCTCACAAAAACCATGCACTTTTTTGCTCACATAACCAGCACTTTATGCTCAATAACATGCATTTTAGCCCATAATAGCCTTTTCTCACAAAACCCATGCATTTACTCAAAAAACCATGCACTTTATGCTCACAAAAACCATCACTTTTTCTCACAAAAGGCACTTTACTACTAACCACACTTTAAGCTCACATAACCAGCACTTTTTGCTACATAACCATCATTTTTTGCTCACATAACCATGCCTTTTGTCACAAAACCCATGCATTTTATGCTCACATAACCTGCACTTTATCCCTCCAAAAAAAATTTCACTTTTTCCTTAAAAAACTTTGAAACAGGGAAAAAACTTTGCTTTTATTTTAAAAAAAAAGGGTTGGGGGTCACAAAATTTGGGGGGGGACTTTAATGTCGGGGTACGTAACTTGGGGGCTCCTAACTTTGGGGGGCACAAATGGTTCAAAATAATTTTGGGGAAAGGGTCACATAACCGGGGGGGGGCACTATTTCATCACAGAACTTTAGGGTCACAAAATAAACCAGAACTTTTGGCTCACAAAAACTTGGGGGGTCCCTTAAGGGGGCTCACAAAACGGGGTGGGTAACACTAACTTGGGGGTCGGGGGTCACAAAACTGGGGAAAGGTCCAAAAAATTGTTTTGGGGGTCCAGAACCGGGGCACAAATTGGGGGGTCACAAACGGGTGGGGGGCAAAAACTTGATGGGTCACAAAAGGGGGCAACCATAACTTTTTGGGTCACATTCCCAAAGGGGCTCACATAAATGGGGCGGGGGCCAAAAAAGGGGGGCGGGGGTCACATTAACTTTGGGCAGTTTCACAAAACCAAAATCACAAATTTTCATAAACTTGTCATTCACAAAGGGGGGGAATAAAAACTTTGGGACTCGTGGTGGGGGGACAAATTTGGGGAAACGAAAGGTGGCAGGGTCACAAAAAAGTGGGGTCGGGGTCCAGAAAACCCGTGGTGGCAGGGTCCAGAAAACGTGGTGGTGGGGGCAAAAACGTTTTAAACGTGTGGTCGGGTAAAACAGTAACGTGGTGGTCGGGGTCCGTAACGTGGTGTCAGGGTCAGGGTAACGTGGTGGTCAGGGTCACAGTAAGGGGGGAGGGTCACAGAACGAGTGGTCAGGGTCACAGTAACTGGGGCAGGGCACAGTAACCGTGGGGGTCAGGTCCAGTAACGGGTGGTCGGGCACGTAAGTGGTGGTCAGGGTCACAGAAACGTGGGGGGGTCAGGTCACAGTAACGTGGGGGGTCAGAGTCCCCAGTAACGGGTGGTCAGGGTCACGTAACGTGGTGGTCAGGGTCACAGAAACGTGGGGGGGTCCGCTGGGGGGGGTCACAGAAACGGGGTGATCGGGTCACGTAACGTGGGGGTCAGAGTAAGTAACTGGGGGGGGTTCACAGTAACGTAATGGTCGGGTCACAGTAACATGGTGGTCAGGGTCACGAAAAGGGGTGGTCGGGTCACAGAAGGGTGGTGGGGTCACAGAAACGTGGTGGTCAGGGTCCAGAACGTGGGGTCGGGCACAGTGACGTGGTGGTCAAGTCACAGTAACGTGGGGGGTTTCGAGTCACGTAACGGGTGGTCAGGGTCACAGTAACGTGGTGGTAGGGTCAAAAAGAAAACGTGGGGTAGGGTCACAGTAACGTGGTGGTCAGGGTCAAGAAAACGTGGGATCAGGGTCACAGTAACGTGGGGGCGGGGTCCGTAAACGGGGTGGTCAGGGTCACAAAAACTGGGGTCAAGCACAGAAGGGGTGGTCGGGGTCACAGTAACGGGTGGTCAGGGTCACAGTAACGGGTGGTCAATAATAACGGGGTGGTCAGGGTCACGTAACGTGGTGGTCGGGTCACAGTAACGGGGTGGTCAGGGTCCAGTAACGTGGGGTCAGGGTCACAGTAACGTGGTGGTCAGGGTCCAGTAACGGGGTGGTCTGGGTCACAGTAACGTGGGGGCCTGGGTCACAGTACGTGGTGGTCGGGGCACGTAACGGGGTGGTCGGGGTCCAGAACGGGTGGTCGGGGTCCAGAAACGTGGGGCTGGGTCACAGAAAACGGGGGGGCCTGGGTCACAGTAACGTGGTGGTCAGGGTACAGTAAGGGGTTGGGGTAGGGTCACAGTAACGGGTGGTCGGGGTCACAGAAACGTGGTGGTCAGGTCCGTAACTGGTGGTCGGGGCCCCACAGAAGTGGGGGTGGGGTCACGTAACGTGGTGGTCAGGGCACAGAACGGGTGGTCGGGGTCACAGTAACGTGGTGGTCAGGTCACAGAAAATGGGTCA
>NC_069470.1:29108816-29121165 GCF_026875155.1 Cherax quadricarinatus
TATCACAATCGTCATCGTTCATCTCAAGCCCAGTCGTACACACAATCGTCATTGTTTTATTCAATTGTCAATCGTTCGTCACAACCCGGGAGTCGTTCCTCAAACGTCACATTCATCTCAATCGTTATTCGTTCACACGATCGTCAAATCGCATCACGACGTCATCGTTTTTCACAAATTTTAGTCGTTCACACAAAACGCAGTCGTTCATCACAATCGCAATCGTTTGTCACCTCGCAGTCCCATCACAACGTCATCGTTAAACAACCCGCGTATATCACAATCGTCTCTTCACCACAATCGTTAGTGTTCATCCAGTCGCATCGTTCTCACTACGTCACGTTCATCACAATCGTAAGTCGTTATCAAAACTCTATTCTCCAATCGTCAGTCACTCACACAGTCGTCATCGTTTTTTCACAGTTCGTCGTTCATACAATCGCATCCCCACAACGTGACCCTTTTCCAATCGTCCCCCAGGGTTTCACTCTCACCCCCAGTCATCACCCTCACCATCAATCCCCCAACCCCACCACCAGTCTTCACCCTCACCCCCCGCCATCAACCTTTACCCCCATCCCTCACCCTCCCATCAATCCATCAACCCACCCCCATCTTTCACCCTCCCACCAGTCCATCAACCTTACCACCAAACCCATCAGTCTATCGCCCTCAAGATCAGTCCACACCCTTATCAACAATCCCTTTCCCCCCGAAATCAGTCCCCCCCACCCTCAGTCCATCAACCTCACCACCATCCACACCCTCCCTCAATCCATCACCCTCACCTCAGTCAATCACCCCACCACCCGTCCATCACCCTTCCACCATCCCCTCACCCCCCACCACCAGTCCATCACCCTTTCCACCATCAATCACCCCTTTCCTCATTCTATCACCCGTCACTTACATCCATCCCCCCACCAACAGTCAATCACCACCGTCCATCACCCCACCCCCAAACGATCACCATCAGTAAACCCCCACCATCAGTCCCCTCACCCTTTTTCAAAAGTCCTTCACCCACAATCAGCCACCCTCACCCTCAGTCCATCACCCTCACCATCAATCCATCACCCCACCACCTCCATCACCCTTACACCATTCAATACCCTTTTCCCCATCCCATACCCCCACCACCCCCCATCACCCTCCACCCGTCCCTCACCCTTACCACCATCCATCACCCCCACCCCATCCATAAACCCCACACCCTCCGTCACCCTTAAACCCCCTCTTAACCCCACCACCATCCATCACCCCACCACCTGTCAAAACAAAATGTTTTATCCCCTCCCACCAACCACCCCCTCACCATTAGCTTTTAAACCCTCACCACATCATCACTCTTTCGACCCCCATAACACTACAAACCATCACTCTCACCACCCCTCATCACCCTCACCACCGTCCTCCCCCCCCCACCAGTCCCTCACCCTCACCACCCCCGTCCTCACCCTCCCCCCCCTCCATCACCCTCACCCCCGTCCATCACCCTCACCACCGTCCTCACCCTCACCGCCCCTCCAATTCTCACCACCAGTCCATACCCTCCCCAAAAAGGTTCATCACATTTTTTTATCTTCGTTACAAGCGTCAGCGTTCATCACAATCGCATCGTATCACAATCCTGTCGTTATCACAATCGTCATCGTTTATCACAAGCGTCAGTCGTTTAACGAACGCAGTCGTTCATCACAAACGCATCGTTCATCACAATCGTCTTTTTCTTCACCAATCGGATCGTTCACAAATCGTCAATCTACTAACAATCGTCAAAAGTTCACGCAATCGTCCGTCGTTTAGACTATCTTCATCGTTCATCAAAATGTCAATCGTTTTGCCCCATCGGGGTCGTTTATTAAAAACGTATCGTTCATCACAAACATCAGTCGTTTATACAACGTCAGTCGTTCTTTACAATCGCAGTCTTCATCAAAAAACCGCAGTTTGTCATCACAAAAGCAGTCGTTCATCCAATCGCAGTGTTCATCTCAAACGTCAGTCGATCTCCAATTGTTATCGTTTACACAATCGCAGTCGTTGACACAATCGGCAGCTTTTTATCCAAAATTGTCAGCGTTTATCCATCGTCAATTGTTCATCATAATCGGAAGTCGTTCATCACCAAACACAATGTTTACCACAATTTTCAGTCGTTCACCAAATCGTCATCGTTATCACAATGCAGTCGTTCATCACAAACTTCAGTCGTTCTCACAAAGTCAGCTTCATCAAAATCGTCACGTTCTCACAAGCGTCACGTTCATCACAATTTTAATGTTTCACAATCGTCTGCGTTCACACAATCCATTTTTTTTCACAATGCATCGTTCATCACGTTTTTCAGTGTTTATCACTTTCGTCAGTCGTTATCCCCAAACGTCGTCGTTTTTCAAACTCGTCTCAACACAACGCGTCGTTCATCACAGTGTCAATCGCGCCATCGACAGTCGTTCATTACAATCGACAGTCATTCTCACAAACGTTTGTCGTTCGCCACAGTCGTCATCCATCACAATCGTGAAAGAGCAGTCACAATCGCACCGGTTTATCATCCCACCCCAAGTCCATCACCCTCACCACCAATCCATCACCCTCACCACCAGTCCGTCACTCTCACCATAAGTCCATCTCTCTCACCTTCAGTCCATTACCCTTACCACCAGTCCATCACCCTCACCACCAGTCAATCATCACAAGTCCATCACCCTCAAAACCAGTCAACCACCACCAGTCCATCACCCTTACCACCAGTCAATCACCACCAGTCCATCACCGCCACCACCAGTCAATCACCACCAGTCAATCACCACCAGGCAATCACCCTCAATACCAGTCCATCACCATCACCACAAGTCCTTATCCCTCACCTTCAATCCATCACCCTCGCCACGAGTCCATCACCCTCACCACCAGTCCATCCGTATCAGTCTAACACCGTCACCTACAGTCCATCACCCTCACCAACAGTGAATCACCACCAGTCCATCACCATCACCACCATTCAATCACCATCACCTAGAGTTTTATGACAAGGTGACAGAAGTAAGACAAGAGAGAGAGGGGTGGATCGACTGCGTATTTTTGGACTGCAAGAAGGCCTTCGACACAGTTCCTCACAAGAGGTTACTGCAAAAGCTAGAGGACCAGGCACACATAACAGGAAAGGCACTGCAATGGATCAGAGAATATCTGACAGGGAGGCAACAACGAGTCATGGTACGCGACGAGGTGTCAGAGTGGGCGCCTGTGACAAGCGGGGTTCCACAGGGGTCAGTCCTAGGACCTGTGCTGTTCTTGGTATACGTGAACGACATAACGGAAGGGATAGACTCAGAAGTGTCCTTGTTTGCAGATGATGTGAAGTTAATGAGAAGAATCAAATCGGACGAAGGATCAGGCAGGACTACAAAGAGACCTGGACAGGCTACAAGCCTGGTCCAGCAACTGGCTCCTTGAATTTAACCCTGCCAAATGCAAAGTCATGAAGATTGGGGGAAAGGGGCAAAGAAGACCGCACACACAATATAGTTTAGATGGCCAAAGACTGCAAACCTCACTAAAGGGAAAAAGATCTGGGGGTGAGTATAACACCGAACATATCTCCTGAGGTGCACATCAATCAGATAACTGCTGCAGCATACGGGCGCCTGGCAAACCTACGGATAGCGTTCCGATACCTCAGTAAGGATTCGTTTAAGACTCTGTAATACCATCTACGTCAGGCCCATACTGGAGTATGCAGCACCAGTTTGGAATCCACACCTAGTCAAGCACGTCAAGAAATTAGAGAAAGTGCAAAGGTTTGCAACAAGACTAGTCCCAGAGCTACGGGGATTGTCCTATGAAGAAAGGTTGACGGAAATTGGCCTGACGACACTGGAGGCCAGGAGGGTCAGGGGGGACATGATAACGACATATAAAATTACTGCGCGGAATAGACAAGGTGGACAAAGACGGGATGTTCCAGAGATGGGACACAGACACAAGAGGTCACAATTGGAAGTTGAAGACTCAGATGAATCAAAGGGATGTTAGGAAGTATTTCTTCAGTCATAGAGTAGTGAGGCCATGGAATAGCCTAGAAGGCGATGTGGTAGAGGCAGGAACCATACATAGTTTTAAGGCGAGGTATGATAGAGCTCATGGGGCAGGGAGAGAGAGGACCTAGTAGCAATCAGCGAAGAGGCGGGGCCAGGAGCTGTGACTCGACCCCTGCAACCACAAATAGGTGAGTACAAATAGGTGAGTACACACGTCTGACACGAAACTACTCTACAGCCATATCAGAATGAAGACAACAGTCAAGGACCAGGTAATCAGGCAGAGGAAAGAAGGTGGGGAGCTCACAAGAAACGCCCAGAAAGTATGTGAGGAGCTCAACATGAGATTTCGGGAAGTATTTACAGTGGAGGCTGAAGGGACACTGGTAAGACAAAACAGTGGGGTACATCAACAAGGGATATACCAACAAGTGTTGGATGAATTACACACAATTGAGGAGGAGGTGGTGAAGCTCCTAATTCACCTTGATACCTCAAAGGCGGTGGGACCGGACAACATCTCTCCATGGGTCCTTAGAGAGAGAGCAGGGACACTACGTGTGCCACTAACCAAAATCTTCAACACTTCCCTAGAAAGTGGGCAACTACCTGAAGTATGGAAGAAGGCAAATGTAGTCCCCATCTTTAAGAAAGGAGACAGAAATGAAGCACTAAATTATAGATCAGTGTCACTGACGTGTATAGTATGCAAAGTCTTGGAAAAGATTATCATGAGGAGACTGGTGGAGCACCTGGAGCGGAACAAGATTATAAACGACAGCCAGCACGGATTCATGGAAGGCAAATCCTGTGTCACAAACCTTCTGGAGTTTTATTGCAAGGTAACTGAAGTAAGAAATGAGAGGGAAGGGTGGGTTGATTGCATTTTCGTGGAGTGAAAGAAGGCCTTCGACACAGTTCCTCACAAGAGATTAGTACAGAAGCTAGAGGAACAGGCACGTATAACAGGAAGGGCACTGCAATGGATCAGAGAATACCTAACAGAGAGGCAACAGCGAGTCATGGTCCGTTATGAGTTATCACAGTGGGCGCCGGTGACAAGCGGCGTTCCACAGGGGTGAGTCCTGGGACTAGTGCTATTCTTGGTATATGTGAACGACATATACCAGATGATGTGAAGTTAATGAGGAGAATTAAATCAGACGTGGACCAGACAGGTCTACAAAGAGACCTGGACAAGCTGGATGCGTGGTCCAGCAACTGGCTCTATAATTTAACCCCGCCAAATGCAAAGTCATGAAGATCAGAGGAGGGCAAAGAAGACCGCAGACAGAGTATAGGCTAGGAGGGCAAAGGCTGCAAACCTCACTCAAGGAGAAAGACCTTGGAGTGAGTATAATACCGAGTACATCGCCAGAAGCACACATTAACCAGATAAGTGCTGCAGCATATGGGCACTTGGCAAACCTGAGAATAGTGTTCCGGTACCTCTGTAAGGAATCGTTCAAGACTTTATACACTGTGCACGTCAGGCCCATACTGGAGTGCGCAGCACCTGTTTGGAACCCACACCTGGTCAAACACGTCAAGAAATTAGAGAAAATGCTGAGGTTTGCAACAAGGCTAGTTCCAGAGCTAAGGGGAATATCCTATGAAGAAAGGTTAAGGGAAATCGGTCTGACAACACAGGAGGACAGGAGGGTAAGGGGAGACATGATAACGACATACAAAATACTGCGTGGAGTCAAAGGGATGTTTGGAAGCATTTCTTCGGTCATAGAGTAGTTAGGAAATGGAATAGTCTGGCAAGAGAAGTAGTGGAGGCAGGAACTATACATAGTTTTAAGACGAGGTATGATAAAGCTCATGGAGCAGAGAGACCTAGCAGTGGTCAGTGAAGAGGCAGGGCCAGGAGCTGAGTCTCGACTCTTGCAACCTCAATTAGGTGAGTACAATTAGGTGAGTACAAACTCACACACACACACACACACACACACACACACACACACACACACACACACACGTGGAGGAGTCACGCGGTTTGAGCTCGTGTTTTGGCGGTAATTTCTGACTGTACCATAAGGAATAGAGTGTGGGATATAGGCGTGTGCACGCATAAGTGTGAATATAATCACTTAAGCCCCGAAAAAAGGAAATATAAGTGATCACAGAAAAGAAAACATAGTAAATAGTGCAAGTGCTAAGTGGGGGCCGAGAGCAAGGAAGGTGAACGGTTGTCAGGCCTAAATAGTGTTGACATACATAACGCACTGGGGTATTTGAAGAATAAGTGCGACTCAAGACCAGGGAGATAAGAGATATGTATAGATGTGTCAGTAAATACAGTGAGTGAAAAAATTAGATGAGCTAGTGACTACAGTGCCTACAGGAAGTTAGTGGAAAAATTACCGAGAAGCATCAAGCATCTTCAACTACGTGGGACCCAGGAACTGGACGGACGGGCAACGTTACTCCACTGCCAGCCGCATTTAATATTCACCTAGTTTGAGTTGCATGGTGTCAACAGTACCAGTCTTTAGCTGGAAATTGGGGGTCACTCTCCTCGAGCTATCAGAATTAGAATAAGCAGCATTTACTGGCATTTAATAGAATTTATTGAGGTGTAGGAGAGTTAAGCAGTTAATGAGAGGTAGCGGCACACACACAGGCCAGGCCTAGTATGTATACTAGGCCTCGCCTGTGTGTGTGCCGCTACGTAATTTTAAGCACACAAGACAGAACAGTGGGAACCAAGAGATCGGGTACATATACAATACATATGTAGTACATACGTGGGAAATAAGGACTGCTTACATAAACACACGCACACACACACACTAGGTGAGTACAGAATCTGCTGTTAGGCACTTGAATAGCTGTAGCACGCACACACACACACATGCACACACACACACACACACACACACACACACACACACACACACACACACATATACAGGATTTCACACCCTCCTGTGAATTGACCCTCTAACCCTCCCTTCTCTCCCCCATCTCTTTCCCTCTCTCTCTCTTTTTTTTTTTTTTTTTTTTTTTTTTTTTTTTTTTTTTTTTTTTTTTTTTTTTTTTTT
Source organism: Cherax quadricarinatus (assembly GCF_026875155.1). Lineage (NCBI taxonomy): Eukaryota > Metazoa > Arthropoda > Malacostraca > Decapoda > Parastacidae > Cherax > Cherax quadricarinatus. Next base: position 29,115,913 of record NC_069470.1, read on the forward strand.
TTTTTTTTTTACACAGGGTTTGACAAGTTAAGGATCCCTAGCTTATTGACAAGGTATTTTACAGGTTAAGGATTCCTAACTTTATTGACAAGCTAAGAGCTGTTACCTGCATCAGCTCATTTGAAAGCATTTTTATTGTTATGAGACATACAATAGGGAACAGGATGAAATTGGAGCCATCTGTGGGCCAGCATTTTTATTTGATCAACTGACTTTATCTCGTTGACATCATTATGCTGTACAAATGTGTTCTCTTCCTCTCTCTCTCTTCCTCTCTCTCTCTCTCCTCTCTCTCTCTCTCCTCTCCCCTCTCTCTCTCACCCTCCTCTCTCTCTCTCTCTCTCTCTCTCTCTCTCTTCTCTCTCTCTTTCTTTTTCCCTCTCTCTCTCTCTCCCTCTCTCTCTTCCTCTCTTTTTTTTTTTTTCTCTTCCTCTCTCTCTCTCTCTCTTACTCTCTCTATCTCTCTCTCTTCCTCTTTCTCTTCCTCTCTCTCTTCCTCTCTCTCTCTCTTCCTCTCTCTCTCTCTTCCTCTCTCTCTCTTCCTCTCCCTCTCTCTTCCTCTCTGTTACAAAAAATGCGATTTCTAATAAGCTTAGAGATCTCCAGTGAATACTAGAAAGGACTGCCCTTCTAGCATCCAGCCTGTTACTGGGTTTTCGTAACAAGTAGTCAGTATCCTGGTCCAATTATCCATTAGAATTCAATAAGAATTAATAGTGCTTCAAGATTACAACTGGTAGGCTACTAACTATAGAAATTAAAATTTAATAAATTTATTAAGTATAGTCTAGAGGTATATCAAATTAAATTAAATTAATCACAGTAATCAAAATAATAATAATAACTTCTCTCGTGTATAGTATTATTGTGCTGAAAGCACATATCACATATTTATGTCTTAAGTACCATCTGGTACATTAACATTTAATAATACAATATACAAATAAGTTTATGTGTATGTGTGTAAGTGCTCTAAGTAGTTCGCTATGTCTCACGACTCGACTCGACTTAAACAAGTGACTGACAAAGTCCTCACATCGACTAACTTCTTGACCACCTGGCAGTCAGAACAGTCTGCTTGAACAATAAAAAAATGCTAAGCCCAATAGCAATATAACAAGCCACTGCGACAAAGAATCGGGAACAAGGAGATAATATAACGACACTAAGTAGGGACCATCAGCAGATCCTCCACAAAAGTCACAAAACTCCCATACTACTGAATCTAAGTTCAGCATAAGAAAATACCCGACTGTGACAGTACACAGATACCAGTTGCTCAGAGTGTCTATGCGACACACAACCTCAGAACAACGTCGAAAATCACTAAGTCTATACAGTGTTCTGTGAACAGAGTCCCACAGAACCTGCAACAATAATGATACAGAGACGATCTTCCAACAAGGGCCAATAAGGGAGATTTAGGCACTTGTCAGGAATCCGTCCAACCACAAAGCGAGTCTAGACCAGACTGAATACTTCAGGCGAGGTGTGATCACCCCCCCCTCGATCACGTGATAGCTCTGTGGACAGTTGCTGCTCAGCAACAACGAGAAGCCAGCAGAGTAACGAGAAACCAGCGATAATTACAGTAGTTAGACAATCAAGACTTGAACTATAGCACATATGTTACATCCTACCTAACAAAAGTAACTAAGTCAAATAATAATATAAAGCAATATATTTACGATTTAGCTATTATCGCAAATATAAGCAATATAAAATTATATGAAAAGGTAATATACATTATATACATATATAATATACATCATATACATTGTGACCCATTCAGGGTTGCAATACTTTCTTTCTTCCTTTCTCTCTCTCTTCCTCTCTCTCTCTCTCTCTTCCTCTCTCTCTCTCTCTTTTTCTCTCTCTCTCTTCCTCTCTCTCTCTTCCTCTCTTCCTCTCTCTCTCTCTTTCTCTCTCTCTCTCTTCCTCTTTTTTTTTTTTTTTTTTTTTTTTTTTTTTTACACAGGGTTTGACAAGGTTAAGGATCCCTAGCTTTATTGACAGCTATTTACAGGTTAAGGATCTAACTTTATTGGCAAGCTAAGAGCTGTTACCTACATCAGCTCATTTGAAAGCATTTTTGTTATGAGACATACAAGTAGGGAACAGGATGAAGTTGGAGCCATCTGTGGGCCAGCATTTTCATTTGATCAACTGACGTTATCTCGTTGACATCATTATGCTGTACGAATGTGTTCCATACTCGAGTCATCCTGGGTATGTATGATCTCAGATGGAGTGATGTTCTGGAGAAGGGTACAGCCAGAGTGAAGTTGCTGCTTTCTGCCCGTCTTGTGGCATAAAAGCTTGTTTCACGCTGTCCTCGAAGTGGATCCAAGTGTGGTATTTTGACAATATTGGCCTTGTACATAACAGTAAGGCCACCCACATCTCTCTTCCTCTCTCTCTCTCTCTCTCTCTCTCTCTCTCTCTCTCTCTCTCTCCTCTCTCTCCTCTCTCTCTCTCTCTCTCTCTCTCTCTCCTCTCTCTCTCTCTCTCTCTCTCTCTTTTCATTTCTCACTCTCTGCCTCTCTCCTTCTATCTTTCCTTCTCTCCCTCTCCCCTCTCTCTCTAACTCTTTCACTCCCCCTTTTTTCCATCTCACTCTCTCTCTCTCTCTCTCTCTTCTCTCTCTCTCTCCTCCCCTTTTCCCTTCTCTCCCCCTCTCTCCTTCTACCCTCCCCTTCTCTCTCTTTCTCCCTCTCTCTCACTCTCTCCCCCTTTCCCTTCTCACTCTCCCCCTCTTTCTCTCTTCTTCTACCTTTCCCTTCTCTCTCTCTCTCTCTCTGTCTCTCTTTCAATTAACAAAAAAAAAATGATTGGGACTCGCAGGAATCAGGGATCAGATGACAATGGTACTGGTAGGGAGGAATGGATGGAGGAGCAGTGGAAAAGGATTGAGCTAGAATGGCAGTGAAAATTAGGAGAGCTTTCTGAAAAAATGGAGAAAGAGCTCTCTGTGAAATGGGAAAAGAGTTTGGAGAAGGAGACGAAGAATTGGGAGGCACAAGTCGAAACTGCAGTAGCCAGGGTAAGGGTCCTAGAATTTGAGGTAAACAGGCTGAAGCAAGTCTCAGAGGCAGTGACCAGAGAAGACACAGCATATGAAGCTGAGAGGCTGAACAGGAAGGAAGGAGATATGAATTATGCTAAGGTCATATCAGCCTGCAAAGAAGGGCCAGGGAGTGGAAGGGAAGAGCAGCTGGATGCAGATGGAGAGGAAGATAGGTCGAATGCTGAGGCACAACCATGCTACCAAGAGCCACTGGAAAAATCAAGGAAGAAAATGACCACATACAGACAGGAACCAGAGTCACAGAGGGAGAGGCATTGGGAGGAGGAAAGGGCAAAATCAGTAATTATCCATGGGCTTCGGGAGAGAGAGGAAAGGACACACACTGAAAGACGGCAGGAAGAAAGAAAGGAGATTGAGAAAATCATCATGGAAATAGGGGGAGAAGACATGGACGAGATTGTAAATTTTCAGAGAATAGGGGGGTACTTGAAGGGGAGAAACCTACCGATCAAGCTGATTCCCAGGACAGAAACAGTGCAGAACAGGATCCTCAAAAAGAATCCACGGTTGAAAAACTCGGAAGAGTACAAGGTGTTTCTAGACAGAGACAGAACACAAACAGAGCGACAGCAGCTGAGGGAGAGGACAAAAAAGAAAAAGGAGCTAGGAAAGGAGACAAGGATGGAATCAGCAGAGGTCAGTCAGAGCAGAACAGAGCAGCAAGGGCAAGCACACACACAACTATCCTCAGAACCCCACAACGTATCACACCATCCCAACACACAATACAATCCATACCCACAGCTTCCACCCAACCCCCAACCATAGAATCCCACAGTATGCTACCAGGTCCACCCCCACAGGCCCCCCAAACCACAGTGTTGGAAAGGAAACTGAAGGAATGGTACACAAACGCTGGTGGAATAACAAACAAGTGGGAGGAGTGGCACGAAAGAGTCAAAGAGGCATCACCGGACATTATAGCGCTCACAGAAACCAAGCTTACAGGTACGATAACAGATGCCATCTTACCAACGGGATACCAGATCCTGAGGAGTGGCGCTGCTGATCAAACACCGATGGAATTTTGATGAGCTGGAGAGAGGAGACAGCAGAGAAGAAAGTGATTACATAGTGGGAACGCTTCACTCTGGAGGTCCCAATGTGGTAATTGCAGTGATGTATAACCCACCACAGAACAGCAGGAGCCCAGGGCAAGAGTATGACGAGAGCAATAGAGCGATGATTGACACATTGGCTGCAGTGGCCAGAAGAGCTCATGCATGCAGGGCAAAGCTCCTGATCATGGGTGACTTTAACCACAAGGAGATCGACTGGGAGAACTTGGAGCCACATGAGGGCCAAGATACATGGAGGGCTAAAATGATGGAGGTGGTACTGGAAAACTTCATGTACCAACACGTAAAGGACACTACAAGAGAGAGAGGAGAGGATGAACCAGCGAGACTGGACTTAGTATTCACCTTGAGTAGTGCAGATATTGAGGACATCACATATGAAAGACCCCTTGGGGCCAGCAATCACGTGGTTTTGAACTTCGAATACACAGTAGAGCTACAAGTGGAGGGGGAAGCAGAAAGGCCAGGACAAATGAAACCAAACTACAAGAAAGGGGACTACACGGGAATGAGGAACTTCTTGAACGAGGTTCAGTGGGACAGACAACTGGCAGGGAAGCCAGTTAATGAGATGATGGAATATGTTGCAACAATGTGCAAGGAGGCTGAGGAGAGGTTTGTACCCAAGGGAAACAGGAATAATGAAAAAGCCAGGATGAGCCCATGGTTCACCCAAAGGTGCAAGGAGGCAAAAACCAAGTGTGCTAGGGAATGGAAGAAATATAGAAGGCAAAGGACCCAGGAGAATAAGGAGAGCAGTCGTAGAGCCAGAAACGAATATGCACAGATAAGAAGGGACGCCCAACGACAATATGAAAACGACATAGCAGCGAAAGCCAAATCTGACCCGAAGCTGTTATACAGCCACATCAGGAGGAAAACAACAGTCAAGGACCAGGTAATCAGGATAAGGAAGAAAGGAGGAGAGACAACAAGAAATGACCGTGAAGTATGTGAGGAACTCAACAAGAGATTCAAAGAAGTGTTCACAGAGGAGACAGAATTGGCTCCAGAAGACGGAGAGGTGGGCACACCACCAGGTGCTGACACAGTACACACAACCGAGGAAAGGAAGAGGGTTCTGAG